>CAKNWT010333136.1:1439-20663 GCA_932066315.1 Andricus coriarius
GTTTTACTAAATAAAAGTAAATCTTTAAGTTTTCATAGTGTTTATTTTAATAATAAATATAATAAATTTAGTTCACCATGTTGTGTAATTAATTCATTGTGATTTAAACAGTTGTTAGTTATAGTAATTTTCAAAGAATTAATTTCTCAATAAACATATTCAATGACATTGAACTTAATCAAATAGTGTATTAATATTGTTTTATATATTTTCTTTACAGGTTTATTTTATTTAAAAAGGACGGAAAAAGGAAAAAGTGAGAGGTTGGTTTTTAGTTGACTTTTTCCGTCTTTTTTCGTTATGTTATTCTTGTCTCTAATGAGCCGAAAAGTGAGGTTTTTGGAAGTTAATTTTATGATTGTGAATCAAATTTTGCTTATTTTGCAATAAATTTTTCAATTTTTGCTTAGTTTGCGAAGGTTATTCATGGAAAAATGGATTTCGTTTCAACCTTGATTTAAATGCTAAGGTTTAAAATTTTACAACTGATAAAATTTGTAATTGTTAAATAAATGATTTTCTGATTCAAAAATCGAAACCTTTCAGTCTCAAGAACTACAGGAATATATAATTTTCCGTAAAAAGATTTAAACTGTCATTTTCTGTAAGTATCTAGTGAGCTGTTGGAGATAGGAAAAAAATAAATTTTAGATTTTCCATCCAAACAACATAATTCTTGCAGGTAAACAAACTTATTAATAAATGAAAAATAAATACCATGAAGATAAATAATAGCGTACGTGGTACAAATATGGGTCCCTTCGACTTTTAGTCTTACAACTCTAGGAAAAATTATTCAAAGATAACAAGCATTACATCAAATTGTTGGTACAAGGGTCTAGTTTGTATAGATAAATTTTGACATTATTCCGAATTGCCTTTTTTTATTCATAACATTTTTCGTAATTGTCGATTCTCGGGTCCAAATATGAGCCCCCTAATTATTGATCGAGAATTGCATTGAATCCATTTTTTTCCGGTTTTGCTATTTTTCGAATGACCATCACAATACAGGCACTTCGCGCTTCTTTTACGTATTGATCTAAAATTAACGTCTCCAATGAATGGGCCCATATTTGTACCCCTAAAATATAATAATACAATCTACAAAAATTTTTTTTTTCATTTCAACAAAAATGGAAAATACTATTAAAAACTAGATAAAAAATGCCAACTTACATGTAAAATTGTAACTCGAAAAAAATAGGAAGCATTTTCAACTGATGCACAAAGACGAAAGAATTCTCATGAAAGAAACTTGATCACCGGAGTATCTACGAAAACATTGTGATAGTGCAAGTTAGAATTTAATTCAACGCCACTTGCACTGAGGGCACCACTGAATTTCGAAAACGGAATGGTGGCCCATATTTGTACCACCAATTCTATAACCAATCTGTAAAATTTAAATCAGATTAGTGATGACCCTCGGAGGTCCTGAAACCCTTTTGTTAATTACGTCTTGAGTTCGACTCATCATTATTGCCAACAATTGCGATAACATTTTACCGAACAAAACTGTTATAATGTTTCACTCTATTTTTAATCCAAACAAAAATTTTTAGTCACTTAATGTTTTTTGCTAAAAGTAAATTGTCTTTCACTCTTCAAGCATGTTTTATATTTAAAAATCATTTTGTATTTTTAAGGACTATAAATGATATTATTTTCTTGGCTGAACTGAATGGAGTGGTAGATTTATTTGACAGAACTCTAAATCAGTAAAAAGTATTTTTTGCGCTAAAATGTGTTAACATTTTTTTTTCTGGAATCCGCGTCTATACGTAGTAAACTATGTTTTTATAATATGAAAAAACCAATTGCGAGACTTTAATTACACATTTTCAAATTATTTTCATTGAACTCGATTAAGCTTTAAGCTTCCTAAAAATGCTTTTTCTATTATAAACAAAGTTGATACCTATTAAGATATAAGCACCTAGGGTAAAGTGATCATTACTTAAAACTTAAAAGTATCATTCAACTTTATTACCCCATATACTCGGTGGCAAGATAGTCGTTTCAGAAAATGACTAGAATGGTTAGACACACGTCGAAAAATTGATGTTTAAATGTAACATCTAGATGATCAGGATTAACACATTTTATGTTTAACTATAGGACAGCAATCTACATAGATGTTTAAAGTTAATATCTGTAGATATTAATAAGTGAGATGTTACTCCTAAACATCCTAAATGTTCAACTGAAATATCCGAAATATTAAACAGAAATATATAATTATGTCAAAAAACGGCTGTATAAATATTTGAGGAGTTTACTTATTTCTGATCACTTAGGGAATTAATTGATAACTTATTTGTGAATTTAAAATCATACTTCAATGTTCTTACATAAACGAAAAACAGATGAAGGGCATGGAATATCGATCAGATGATACATACAAAAGTCGTTACTCGATTTTAATTAAGGGTAGCTAATTTTGAACATTTGGGAATGTTTCAAAATTGTAGTATTCTATAATTGTAATATCGAAAATATAGTCGTACAATGGCAGTTCGCGACGCGCATGCGCTTCGACCATTTTAACATCTGAATGTATTTCATTTCAACATGAAAATATTTTGACGCCTAGCATCTCAAAAAGATAGTACATTGATGTTCGGCATGAATATTTGAATGTTAGGCGGCACTATCTTACCCTTTGAACATATACATTTAAACATTCTATTACATCAACTGTCCTATGGTGCTTGTGCACTTCACAAAAAGGCTGAAAATTCTAAACATATAGGATAACTGTCTGTTATTTCACAATCCGCTAGAAGTTCATAAAATGCCTAGACATTTCATAAAATTTCTAATTGCACTAATTTTTTTTTTTAACCTAATAAACTGTTTTCAAGTAATGTGTGTCATAACCATAATAAATGCATGTCCATGATTTACTACTTTCGTTGGCGCGATCACTGGGTCGATATTGAAGTTGTCAATTCTGAGTAATCACCATGCTAAATTCGTGTATAAAGAAATAGAAAAACTCCATTTTTAAGATTGTTTCATAAAAAAAATTAATTTTGAGTATGGTATAATTTCATAATAAGTGAAAAACATTTCTTTCTTTCTTTCTTTACGAAAAGTAAGGGCCTACTGTCTTCTGCCACGGCGTAAGAATTTTAAGATTTTTCTGCTTTAATCAGAAGTGTCTTGAAATATTTTTTTCTGTAATACAATTCAAGATAAAAGTTTAAAGTATAGAAGATACCCCTCTCATGTAGATAATGATCCTTAAGTAAAAATGCATTAATTATGAGCAGATTTATAAGTATAATTAGCCATTCTAATTATGATATATTAACACCTATCAGGTATAAACTATAACTTACATTAAATCAATTATTTTACATACATTAGTATTTTAAATGAATTATTATCTGTTGTAGGATCATTATCTGCTTTAGAGTGGTCTCCCTTACGTTATTATGTTATCATCAATATTAAAACTTACTTAAAAAGATTAGGTTTAGTACATTTTTTATGCCCTATTTCTTATTTTTAGCATTTCAATTTGTTAGTTAGAGATCACTGGAGTCTTACTCTTATGTTAAAAAGAATTACTGTAAAATGAAATCTCTAAGCAATAGCAAAAGCATTATAGTTTTCAATTGTTTGTAGACGTAGCAAAGACCATGCATCAACTTTTTTATGATTTAAAGTTAAAAAATTTTGGTAGCACTTAGAAATACACGCGATTATTTGTCCTAAGTTTAAGAAAATCAAAAACCTATTTTACTTTTTGAATAAACGCCTTTTTTGACAAGCCTAGTTTATTTCATACATCAGTTATCGCATAATTAAATAGAGTAAAATCAAACAATTGTTCATAATTGATTGGCTCAACTCCAATTAAAAGCTGAAGTACAGAGAACGTTAGTTGAGTAGGAAGTGACTTTTTGAATTCAACATTCCTGATTCAATATGTTGAGCTTTTGCAGCACGCTGGTAGAGGGTTTAATTTCTCATTGAATAGACCATTGCGCGTTTTGATGAAAAGCTTTTGTTGCAAGGTTTGCCAAGCGCTCAAACGTGTTTTATCGACAATGTGTAAAACCAGTAAATCGGCACAATGCAGCTAGTTGTAAGGCCTGCTGGACCGCACAAAATATATTGGTAATAGGGTTGCAGTATGGCCCGTTAGCCAAGAGTAATGCCTTACCACATCGGTACACGTTAAGCCCGCTTAACGAACCAACCTATCGCACTTCTCGCTCGAACGTCGATTAGATTTATTCACTTCGCCACGCTCCTGCTCCCATTCACTAGTTCACTTCGTTCTCATTTATAGCTTGAGAGTCCTACAAGTCAACCGAATTCGAGTTCGACCTTCCTCCGCTTCGTCTACTCTTTAATCGGCAATTTCCCATAAAAACAGTCTAACTTAAATAAAGTCTATTCGACTTCCTAATTTTTTTTCCAAACTCTTTACAAAATTGGTTACCTACCTTACTCTCATGTGCCAGACATTTTTGCAAGTTCCGGAAATCCAATTCCGGTGGTAAATGAAATTTCACCTGTCACTCCCTATGCTACTCTCACTAAAGATATACTTCTTTAGAAATACACGTGACTACTATATAGTAGTCACGTTATACTTAGATTTCTACGAATGAAGATCCCCGCATGGAAGTAAAACATTAACCAAATCTTGCTAACTATGAAGAATTTTTCGAAACCTTGGCGGGCAGTAGCCGATCTCTTGTGTGTCCTCTATGTAATTAAAAATCTTAATTGTTCAGATCATGTTCGAATGTGTACATATTGTAGCAATGTCTGTCCTAAAGTCATGGTATAAATTTTAATGCCTTAATCTTACAAGGCGAAGGTCAGAGAATATTTTTTTTTATTCGTACTTTTTGTAAAGAAAGGTCATGGAACCAAAGTGAAGTTGTGAAATTCTTAAGACCCAATATGGCAGAGCGCCCGGCTTGAGCGCAAAGACCGCTGGCTCGATTCTCGCCGCCAGCATTTTTTTCTTTATAATTATTTCAATGTTTCTATATTCGATTCCGTCGTAAATTTGTTTACAATTACGCGATAACAAACATTTATTATGCTTTTTTCCAATGAAAAACTCACATTTTGAGAGTTTTTTTTTACATAAAAAGATAATTTTTATAAATTTAATCCTTTAATTAAAATTGATGAAGAAAACATAGAATAAGAATATATTTACAAAAATTATATTTTAAATAAGATATGGAATTTTTATCATGCAGATGAATATTTTAAAATGAGAATATAAACGAAAATTTTTGTTACAGTTTTATTTTAAATAAAATATCACGAATCACAATAAGAAGAATATCGTAGAAAAGAATAACACTAGAATTCACAGTCAGTCGCGAGAGCCAGAATTATAATTATTGTCGTAAAAGGAGATAAAGCAGAAAGAAATGCTACATCTTGCACATCGAATAAAGGAATATTTGGCACATGAGCAGGCTTTTCTTAAATCTTCCACTGGAAAGCACACCTGATTTACGTTCAAAAAAATACATCGATCATCACAAAGTTTCACAGCAAACCACGCGTATTTTATCATGTTAGAAAATATAGTATATAATAGCTGCTGGTGTACGATAAAGTCGATAGAATCGATTCTTCTTTAATTCCATTTTTCTGTCGAAGGACCAGAAACTCCTTGAGAATTTTCCATCGACATTATTGTGTTATTAAAAACGCAAAAGTATTAGAATCAAAAAGCACTTCTAGACGCTTTTCGAAATACTCCTTTACACTGTGACGTAAAGCAAACAATTTCTTTTACGTTCTTACAAAAGCAAAGGCACCTTCACTACTTTCTCCTTTTCGTCTTTTTCTCACTATTGATCGTGTTTCTCAGGTAGAGGAAAAAAAAGCCCATGGGACGAATGGAACTGTCAAAAATAAAATTTTTTGCTTATGTTCTTTTTTTTAGTTTTGCATGTGTTTCTGAAAAGAAATCCACAGATTCAAGAAAAGGCAAATCCACGTTGGAATGGTCCAAAAATGCATTTGAAAATTGTTTTTCAGAATTTCCATGCATATCGCCCTCAAATTTGTTTAAATCCACAAAAAAGACGTTTAAAAAAAATGATATTCAGAGTTTCTGCCAGCCCCATGAAGTTTAACACTTATTTCCCATAACAACAAAAAAAGACTTTCTTGTAAATTTCATTCATAATCGTCAATATTAGGTGAATCGAGTTGAAACTCAATATTGCTGTTCAGAATTAGCTATAGAATATAAATGAATTCGCTTTTAAATGTCACCTCCATAAGTCTGTTTTATAGGGTCGCAAAAAAACCGCATGAGTGCAAAATTGTGTTTTGCCAGTTGCTGGCGCTAATTATGATTTTTTTGCAGTTTTTTAAATACAAATTGTTTCTAATACATAAAATACTGCTTTCCACTGATAATAAGATTTATACATAAATTAAAAAAATAATTTATTATTGTGTTTAGCCAGTTTCTCTTAGAACAGAGTTAGAAAGTCACGGTTTTTCCCAATTTTGTAATTAGAGTTGGTAATAATCAATTCATGCTTAGAAACATAATTTGTTAACCAATTTTGTTTTCAATAATATTCTCTTTGTGGTTTTTTCTCAAATATTTTTTTTAATGTTTCGCTTAGGTTGAGGTAAAAATGAATAAAATTTAAAAAATGATCGCTTAAACAAATAATTATAGTAACGCTAGATAAATGCGGTTTTTTCTACAATTTTCCACTTTTTGTCAACGTGTCACTTAGTGTGGTAATGAATAATTAAAGTTTACAAACGTAATTGTTTAAAAATTTATCGCTGTTCATAACTATCTTCTCTTACATAATTTCTAGAAAGTTGCTGTTTTTTCTTGTTTTCTAACTTTGCGTTGGCTTTTTAGTTATAAACAAATTATAAATAAACAATAAGGAGAATGACTTTTTAAACAATATTTCTTTTTGTGAATATTTTTTTCTATAATAAAACATATATTTGAAATATTCTTCAGATTTTCTACATGGGTCATATTATAAATTTTTCTTTAAGTAATAAATAATTTTTTCTTTAAATACAGGTAATGTATTTTAAATTAGCTAATTACAGTATTGCAGTATATACTTTAAAAAACATTTTGTTAAATTTTCAGTGTAAAATATCGAAAACTAAGCGTTGGCAGCCAATCTTCGGATACGTCTCGAAAAAAAGATGTTTTGCGGTGGAGGTCTTTTCTCGTCACTCGGTCATCTGAAATCAAAAAGTCAAATTGTTTTTGTTTTTTTATGAGTTTTCCCAGGTAACCCTGTCTAATTTTTTTACTGATTTTTCAAGTTTTGGTAGCACTAGAAAGCGAAAAACGCGATTTTTGCTTCAAAAATCGGTCAAATTGTTATTGTAAAATAAAAGATAATACCAAATTTCCAAAAAACTCGACAGGGTTACCTCATGAATTATACAGAGAAGTAATGTACAAATTTTTGATAAGATAGGTACCGTGGATTTGAAGTGACAGCCTCCAGCGGCTTTGAAAACGTGAAGTGTGGGAAAATAGATTTAAAGTTTTAAACAGTAAAAAATCAGAATTATTCTCTTTTTCTCGCTGTATACTTACACAGAATCTTCGGTGCCAGGTCCATATAATGAAGTACTTTCATTTAGGACGTCCAAGGCATTTTTACTTTTCTCGACGAAGTGCTTTTAGCATCAAATGTATCTTTCTTACGTTTGTGCGGTGGTACAATTTTTTTGGGATCGCTCATCCGTGAGCTTCTCGTTTTACTTTCTTCTCTGCTAGCTTTTCTCAGCATTTTCACTTACAAACGTATAACACGTTAAAACTCTAACAAAAAACGGAAGAGGTAGTCGCTTTATTGAACGAGAAAACAAGAAATAAATCAATGCAACATGAGGCAGGTGAGGTGGATTAACACGCTCTTGCAAAAGTAAAGTTTAGTTCAGAATCGATCAGAATAACGGTCAAGGATAGAAATAGTATACAGGAAAAACGTGTGGAAGAGCTTCTAATAAAAAACACTCATGGAATCGGATACAGATAAGATACTAGATTGTTTCGAGCAGATGATTCTCCCGATGGGCTTGATAATAAAATTTATTCACGAAAAGGACTCCTAACAGTAGAAAAAAAATGGATAGAGATCCAGAATATGGAAGAAGATACTTTAATGTGTTCGAGGATTTGATACAAACTGGTTACGCCAGAAAATAAACTGATTTATCTGAGGGAGATGGACGCACTTAGTACTTACCGCAATTTGGGTTAGGGAATCCTAATAAGCTAGGAAAATTACGGCTTGTTTTCGATTTAGCTGCAAAAACACACGGTGTTTCAGTTAGCGAGACATTACTGATTGGATCTGACCTTGTTCATCCATTACTTTAATTCTTATACGTTCTCGCATGAAAAAGATAGCGTTCATTGGTGATATTAAGGAAATGTTTCTATAAGTAAAGATTCGCAAGGAAGACCAATGTCCGCAACGATTTCTATGGCGCGGATAAGAAAGAGAATGTGAACTGAAAATATATACCATGACTTCGACGGTTTATGTAGCTGCATGCTCTTCTCATTTAGTGCAATATATAAAAAGTAGAAAGGCACAAGAGTTCGAAAAATTCTACCCTGACTCTGTTAAAGCTATAATTCACAATAATTATGTGGATGTTTACTTAGACAGTGTTGAAAATGGAAAGGAAGCTGTAAACAGAATCAAACAAGTTACCGAGATACATAAAAAAGGTGCCTTTGAAATAAGAGGATGGGCAGGTAATAGTAGAGAAGTATTGAATGCTCTGCCACCCAAATCGCTAACCGAAGGAGTAATTATCCTCACCATTGACCAACAACATATGGAGCAGATCTCAAGAATAAAATAGGTCCCTGCAATAGGCATGGTCTCTTTTGAGTCAAGTCCGTTTATAATCCTTTAGGTATGTGAGCACCGTTTACCATAAAAGGAAAAATATTGCTACAGGATGTTTGGAGAAGTGGAATTGGTTCGGATGATAAACTATTGGACAAAGAATATAGAGGATGACTGATCTGAATATAAGGTAAGTCTGACGCTAGATGTTGTGAACTTTCTAGGTGCTGTCAAAATGGCAGCGAGAAGCCGATTAAAACGGAACTACATTTTTTTTATGCGAGTGAACGCCTGGGATGATTTACGGAAGGCATTTTGATTAAGACGCTACTATTCACGAGTCAATGTATTTCTTAGCGCTTCTAATGATGTGAGTTTTTTCGAGCAAGCCTCCGCCTGTAAAACACTCTATACGCTGTAGCCAAGAGGATTTAATTTTGATAAATACGGTGGCCATTCTTGGGTCGAAATTAATCGAGGAACGTGCTTTAATAGTAAATTTTACGTTGCGAGCGCTCTATGTCATGGCGCAGAGTCTTTTTGCAATGTCCAGCGCTCATTTCCGAACATTTCCGAACATTTTTGTTCGCCATGGAACGAACTAAGCCTTTGTAATGTGTTCCTAATCAACTTCCTGGTTTACTTGGGTGTTTTTAGGCATATCAACGAGCGGAGAGGCCCCCATTTCCGAAATCGTGGCCCAAACCGCCATTTGAGCTGTTCCTGGTCGATGAGTGACTCGTAATTTCTCTTAATGGTCGCTGGAACGTCTCTTTAACCATACGCAATCATTTTGCTTGTTTATGTGTTGCTTAATATAAAAATTTATCTCTTCGGAGAAAACCAAATTGTGCAGCTCGCCAGCATCGTGCATGTGAATCAGCGATTTCGTTCTTTCCAGACGTACTTTTTTCTGCACGTCGTTTAACTCTTGACTCGTATACACACTATATACTTGTATACACTTGTATGTACTCTTGACTCGTATACACGTCATCCATATTAACGTAGGGGATTCCCCTATGAATGAGGTTATAATGACGCGAGATTCACCATGGGGGACACTTTAATTGCCGGACCCGGTAGATTGTGCAACAATTCAATAATTTCAAACAACGCGGTTTATCCAGAATAGACGGATGGATAGCTGCCGCAAAAGAAATAACAAACAAAATGAAGTCACCTATCGTATTAGACGGCCGAAATGGATACACCAAGTTGTTAATACATTCTCGTCATTAAAAGGTTGGTGATGGATCTTCTAAAATAATAGTGAACGAATTGCGTCAGAAATTCTGGGTAATTAAAATTGGAGCCGCTGTCAGATCGGTGACTGTAAGATGTCAGTGTTATCAAAATCGCAAGGCAGAACCTCAAATATCTCGAGTGGGAGACTTTCCATCTGCAAGACTGGGACAGCACCAACGTCCGTTCACCAATTGTGGTCTAGATTATTTTAAACCTATGTCTGTAACTGTCAGGCAATGTCGTGAAAAACGTTCTGGAGTTTTGATGACGTGTTTAACAACTCTCGTAGTTCACATATATATAGCCAGGTCTTTTTCAACAAGTTCAGCAATCATGGCTATAAGACAAATGATAGCACGCCGGGTAACGCCAACTGAAATATATTCCGATAATGAAACAAACTTTACAGAGACTGACAAGTAATTACGATATGCGATAAAAACCAAAATGGACGTAAACCAAATCGACAAAGAAAGTTGGACCATGAATCACGTTTTGATTGGTTCATCTTCCGGAACACCAATTCCAAGACATTTTACTGATCATGAATTCTCCTTGCGAAAGCATTGGAGAATACCTCAACGATTAGCGGACATTTTTTGGTCTCGCTGGCTAAAGGAATATCTTCCTTGTTTAGTGATAAGAAAATGTTTGAACCAAGAGGGAAGGCCACTAGCGCTGGTTCATGTAGTATTAATAGTAGATTCTAATCTACCTCTAAATGTGTGGCCAAAAAGTGTGATCGTATCAATCCACCCTGGTAGATGTTTGGAGAATAAATTAGTATGGTTCCTGGCGCATACTGGGGTGAAGACTTTTACCAGCAGAATTTATAGGAAAGAAAATAAAATATTGGTTCAATGATATTTATTAATAAAGAGATATAAAACATTGAGTTTGTTATATGGAAAAGTTATTCAAGGCCGTAGTGTGTAAGGAACAAGTCCTCGAGGAAGAATGGAAAGGAAAGTTAGAGAGGTGGGTCTGAAGAGAGAACTCAACACGCGTCGCTGAATATGTACATTAGATATTTCTAAATATATAGTCAACTTTCTTTTATTCTACAGTTCGGTTATTCTACAGTTCGCATATTCTACACCCCCTATAGACGCTTATTCTAATTTGCGCAGTTTCGTAATCTCCCACCACGGTCCCTGTACGGGCTGTACGGCCACGCCCGCATCAGTGCGTGACCAATTAAGAAAAAGAGGCCCAAAGAGTGGGAAGCCTTGAATTGAGTATTTTTTGACGACGTCACGTCAATACGTCTTACGACGTTTTCGAGAAAATATTATAAACGTAAAAGTCATAAATGTACAAATAGTAATATTTCTCAAGGGTAGAATGGATTTTCTAAGTTGTGTTCCATTCTTTTGTCGATTGACGACATTTCAGTTTCACGAAATAAAATATCCTAAATGTCAGGTGAGTCGTACTCTAACCTCAAATTTCGAACAGTTATTTGTATTTTGTGAAACTGAAAGGTGTTCAACCGATAAAAGGACGAAGAAACAGAATTGCGCAAATGCATTCTACACTTGAAAAGATTACTATGCAGACCTTTAGAACTTACCTTCACGTTTCGGAGATTTTCTCCAAAAATTCGTATGCAGTTGCAGTACCATGTACGACCCTTCCTGACGGCTGGCATTTCCAACTGTCGACGTCATGCCACCAAACTCACTATTCCGCGATATATTTGCGTCGTTTTTTGATTCTATATTTTGATTGATTTTTAGTTGGTAATTTGTCGTACCGCAAAAAAAAACTAACGACACTAACGCTAATAAAGACTAACGGACCGCGACTTTTTCAACTGCGCAATAAGCCGGATATCCACCCGTTTGAACCGTTTCCATAATATTACGTAATATATGTACTCGACAGAGTACTCATGCACTCGGCCCTTCCGAGGCGAGAGTCGCAACCGTCTTTTGCTCTACACGCTGAGAAACTGTCAGAACTGTGTGAGCCTGATTTTGTCAGTAACCTTAGTAACTTATATGTGTCGGAATTTTTCGAAAATTTCAAAACACTATAAAGGTCAGCCAAAAATGTTACAAAAGCAAATTAGTGGCTCAATTTTCATTCATTTAAATTTAGAAGAAAGGTCAGGGGCCGTACATAGATAACATAAGGCTTTTGGTGGTTGGAGGGGAGGTCAGCAAAATCTTACACCCATGTTAATATATCTATATATAATCTTGATTAGTTTTTTTTGTATCAAAAGCATTTCTTGTTCACTCAACTATCTTTTGTGAAGAACATATTTACTTAGTCCCTTTCAAATTCAGAAAACCTCTTGGAATTCGGCTAGAGGACTTACTTTGTATCATGAATATTAAAATTCCGACTTATGCTCGGAAGAAAAAGCACGATCTTCGGAGCATTGTTTTGAAAAAGGGAAGGTAAAGTCATCGAAAAATGGCCTTCACCCTCCACTCTGAGAAAAAATGCAATGAAAAATAGTTGAAGTCACACAGGCACGACTGCAACTATACAGCGCACCAGAAGGGATGATTTGCGGGATGCCGCACGAGAATTTGTGCGGATGCTATTCGCCTGTATAGTATGTTATGCAGCTGTATACGAAAGTGGATAGGGGAAGGAGAGAGGACCTAGAGAAGTTGTTCATGGACGCCTCGTCCTCATAATATCCTTTCCTAGCTCGTTCTTCACAATGATTGAGTGGCAGACATATCGTGTTGTACGCGTTTCTGTCATATAGCTTCCGTTCAAGCACGTGGCTTCCGCAATTTTTTTAAACATTTATCATGTCTCACATATTTGAGAGAGAACCTAAATTGCAGTAAATAAATACTTTATCTCTGCTTCCGAATTAACATAAGAATACTATGGAAGTGGATGGATCTTGTTCCTATTATGAAAAATTATCACCAGATTCTTTTCTGAATTTTTTACCATTTCATGGATCGTTGCCGAAAAGTTGTGAAATTTAGACTCTTACTTTTTTTTTAAATAGCAGAATTTGGGGTATGGAATAGTTACTCTCTGGTTTCTAGCCTGTTAAAAGCATGTTTTAGAGCATGTTTTTTTGTTTTCTAGAATAACTACAGATCTGTTTTGTTACCATTTTTGGGGGATAGAGTATGATATATAGTCCCCAAACAAACTTATTACTCTCAGGAAGGTCTACAAAATCGATTATATAACAGTTTTTTTATTGAGCTAATGGCCTTTATTTTAAACGTAGAAAATGTTATAAGAAAATCTAACAATCAAATTCACTACTCAAAAATACAAAATACAAATGAAAGGGCCGCTAGAAAACTCGTTGTCCGTAAAGTGACCTAAAAAACTGCCCTCAATCGTTTTTAATAGCACCCATAGTTTGACCGTGAAATTAGAATTTTTATATTCTCATCATTTATGATGGAGGGTATTGAAGTATGAATTTGGACGTATGAATTTTTCGTCAATTCTCGATGTTTTAAGACCTCCTGAATCGGAAAAAATATTTTTTACAAACATGTCTGTCTGTATGTTTGGTCTTTCAGTACTTTAGTGACGCGATAACTTTCAAGGAAATTTTAAAATTAAAAGCCATGCAAAATGAACGTGCCAGTCTGGTGTCATTTCCACCTGAGTCTATCGTAGCCTCATTTTGCCTCAAGAAGTTTCTAATTATAAATGCATAGCATATAAACACTCGAGGCCCAACATCGACTTTGAGAAACGAAATATGTTCGTGATCGAAATCTCGGCTTTGACCGAAATCAGTATAACAGTCAAGAAAAAGGAAAATGGGGAGAGGTATCGAGACATTATAAGGGAGCTGCGACGACTGTACCCAAAATATTCGGTTAAAACGGCCCTTGTAATCGGTGCCTTTGAAAGTGTGAAGCAATCGCTGGTTCGTAAACTCGAAGACATCTCGGCGTGCCGAAAAAATTACAAGGAACTTGCAAAGTAGGTGCACAGAGCTGTCATTCTTGCGACGCTGCTTGTCCTTAAGAAACGCAAGTATTTCGCCATCCCGTCATTATAATTACATCGTACCCTCTGGCAACCCTTCTCGCGATGGCGATGCGTGGCCATAGGTGTGATTTACCGCAGTTCTTTAGGGGACCTGTATCATTTTCCTTGCTTGCAGTCGCTCCCAGGAGGACCATATGGTGGTTGTTTAGCCAATTATTCAATTATTCAATTATATATATGATGACAAAGGATACTTCTTCTAAACGACCTTAATTATCTTAGCCGATGGCTGTGCGTGGGCTTACGTTTTATGCCTTTTGTTTCGCCAAGGATTTTGAAAAAAGCTATAGTGCAAAATGGGTCAAACCTCAGTGATATGGGACTTACATGCTCAAGGTTATCCGTAGTAGCAGTATTATTGATACTAACCGTAATATGCTTCTTATTTTGGACTTTGAAAATGATTGAGTAGATGAAAGAATGGAAATGGAGTTGTGGTTTGCAAAAGGGATCTGAGGGTACTAAAAATACTGAAAGCTTATTATGTCTTTCAAAAATTCGAGACAATATCAACGCAACTTGGCTCAGGGATACTGTTGAGAGATTTTCCATTCAAAAAGTAACCTGGATTTAAAGCCGTAAAATCATCAAGATCATCAAACGTGGGTTAAAGAAGTCCTGAATTCACACATGGCTGCTTGAATCAGACATGAACTTATTTCTTCGTATGTGAGGGTAGCATCTCCTATGATTCACCGAAGGTGGTGTTTCGCTGACTTTACTGCCGCTTTCCAAATTTGCCTAAAATGCGGCGCACCTGGTGTATTAAATTGCCACTCTGTGCCATACAAAGCGAAAAATGAAGCTAAAAGGCTTGACTCCGTTGAAGCTGCTGAAAACATCGATGGAAGTTTGACGTCTGCACCAACGAAATTTGTACCTTGATGGCTGGTCAAGGTAGCACAAATCCCACATCGAGTCATGAATCTGTAGAAGGCAGCTAGAAAGTACGTATAGTCCAAGACAACTTCCAAATGGAAAGCTCGAGTGGAACAGCAAGCGAAGACTGCGATGTAGCCCTTATGTGATCGATAACCACGATCCTTAAATGTTCGCAAGTAAACGGGTCCAGCATAATCGACGCAAGTATGTAGAAACGGCCGACTCGGAGTAGAGCGAATTGCTGCAATGTGTGTCATTAATTTTTGAGGCTTTACAGCTCGAAGTCGTAGGCATGGTAGACACCGATGAATAAAGGCCCTCACAATTGATCCACGGCGTAGAATCCAGAGAGTGAGCTAAGCTTCCCCATGAAGACAACGTCGATGATGATGATCGATAAGAAGAATCGTCGGCGTTGGTTCAGAGCTGTGAGTGAGAGCATGTTTCTTAGACAGATCCAAGGTGTAAATTCTTTAACCTACCTCACAAACGAAGCAGTTGTTGGGAATCTAAATAAGTTTTTAAACGATCTAGCTTGTTTTCGGAAGGAAGCGGTGTTCTTGATGATAGAGCCTTCTAGTCTGCCCCAAAATAGAATTGCTGCTTTTGTCAAATCCGATCTAGGCGAGCTTTCTTAAGTTTTAAAGGTGAAAGGAATGATGACCTCGAACACGATTGCTGAAAATAGTGCTGGATAAATTGTTGTAACTAGGTAGTCGCTCTCAAAGGTTTATCCAAAGAATAGTAGCGATTGAGATATTCGATGTTGTCGCATCTTGATGAAGCATGGTGTGATGCTTCTGATCAGACAATCGACACGTTCTTAAAAAAGGGCATTCTCTTGTTGAAGCAATAAGTTCCTTTCAGACGCAAATTCCTTCCCTTGTGTTGCATTCATCGCCCTAAATTAAGCGCAATACATCAAGAAGTGTGCTTGCCCATAGCCGAAACATTTTCGAACTTGATAAGAATTCTGAGCCTGATGTGTAGAAAGGTGAGATGATGATGCAGAATGCTTGTTCGAACCGCGGCCTCCTTTACCATACTTTAATGCCTGCGATTTGTCATTCGACTTTGGATTCGAAGAATCATACAAGTTAGCTGGATTCCCTTCAAGAATCTTCCATGTGCAAGCCTTGCCCTCAAGAAATGTGTACAAGGAATCATACGAAGGAGAATCTGCCGTATCACCTAGTGATGTGTCCGAGTCACGTCGAGTTTGCGAGTACAGTAACTTAATCAGATGAAAAACTAAGAAATGTGACTAATGGTCGACTGGACATTCAAGCGCCTTGAGAGCATCTAAGTTTTCTTCAGCAGGGATGACGAGATCCTTTGAATTGAAAGCTGATTCAGGCTTTAAAGGCTTTAACGAAAAGAGAATAGACAAGTGAGAATTTATCAATATTCTTTTATTCTCATAACGTTTTACTAATAAATCCCCCACACGCTTATAATTTTCGTTTGTAACCGGAATGTTTTTGAGGAGATGAGCCGGCTCACCCGTTAAATTTGTTTTTAAATTATGTAATTTAACAACATCCGCGATTTGTGCAGTTTCAGCAATCAATGACTTAAACATGTATAAACAATCTGACCACTTGCTAAGAACAAACTGCCGAGAACAAAAAAATAGGATTCGAATTAAATATAATTTACATTACTCACTTTAGGTTACCTCGCCGCATGCATTATTTTCGATGAAGCTTTGTTATTCATGTGCACTTTGAACTTAACGATGCATTCGGAAAAATTATCTTTTGTCACTCCGAATAATCCTAGTAGGTTTCACTCAGCATAAAAATGTCTTGATATAATTTTTATCACGATGCAAATTAATGAATTACACTTGCGAACTACCCAGAAGGTTTTTACTTTATCCGTTTTCGAAGTACCAAAACTGTTCGCGAGCGAGAAAAGTTTATGTGAGAAAAAAAATGCCATGTTTCTAGAACTCCTTAGCAACAAATACATTATAGGACAAGTCACTGAGAATGAATGAAGGTACGAAAAGCTCTGATTCATTGAACCATTCAATGAAAAAATGACTCAACGATAGAGAAATAAGGGTAGAAGAAGAAACCGATAATACTTTAGAATTAGAAATCCATTAAAATGAAAACATATGAAATTAAAGTCTAAACAGTAAAGTCGACGTTAAATAAGTAAAATTAAATCAAACAATGCACTTAATTAAATATATCAGTCAATTTCGAACACTTAGGTATTATATAATTGCACAACTTATAATCACACAGATTCTTTTTTTAATTTGAATGTTCCCATAGCGCCGGTTGTGTATTATCAAATACAAAAATTGTAGGCCAACACATTATACTTCTTTTCATAACCACAACTAGATTGTCTGCATGTTTAGACAATGTGTATTAAACCTATAAATTAATTTTACTTTCAATAAAACATATCTCATAACAGATATAGAAAAAAAACCTGAAAAGTTAACATTTGTTATTAATATATTCTACAAGGTAGTCCTATTTCTGACTAAGGGATTGTATATCTACTCTAGTATTTACTAATAATATATATATTAGTATTTTCTTAACGTGCTACATCTATTTGAAAATTTGACGTTTATAATTCTTTTCTGTTTCTAAAATCCTAACATTATCAAAATCAAAATGAGGATTCTCCTCGTGAGAGTCTCTTACAAGAAACCATGTCCTGTCATATTATTTAAAATCGTATTTATGTTCTTCCAAACGAGTATCTTCTTCAGACATTGTAAAACCAATTCGTGTAGTTTCAACGTGTCGTTGGAGTTGTTTAGGCATAAAAAAATTCATAAAAAAAAGTTCTTTTACAAACAAAAGAACTTTCTGAACAAATAAAAATTTCTTCAGTTTTTGATATTTTTGGCTGAAATATCAGCCTAAAATATTCCTGACAAAAAACAGTGTATGGGTTTCAGTGACTCATAATGAGCCCCGAGGGCTAAACGCTAAAAAGTATTAAATTATGTTTTTTTATGAAAATGACAAATGACTCAGGTAAAAGTAATACGTATGATAATAAACTGAAGGCAGACATCACTGGAAATAATTCTAACCTTTTTTTAATTCAGAATACTACCCTCAAAAGTAAGAAAAATACCCTCTATAGGGTGCAAAGATCTTTTTTTTTTATAAAGTCATGTGCACACATTTAGGAACAAATTCATTATGTCGAAGCTGAAGTTTTCACAGGTTGAACCGACAAAATATTTTATCAATTTTCTTCTTTGGAAACATTGTTTTCCTAATATAAACACCAAGAAAGACAACTTTTTATGCCAGAAAAATAATTACACGTTTCTTTGGTTCAACATAAATAAATGTCAGATTTGACCTATTCAACTTTTTCCGAAACGCGCGTATTTGACAGAATCCATAAAACATGTTTTTGAACAACTTTGAAAACCTCTAAATAAGGTGAATAAATTTTCTTGAATTTTTGATTTTTTATTATTGTTCACTAGCTAAAACTGTACATATACAAAATTTGCTACAACTTTTCAAACAATAGGCAGTTTAAAAAAAATGTTTTGATAAGAAAAGAAGACAGAAGATTTAACCGATATATTATTAAATATAAATAAATATTTTGAGTCTACTAATTGTTTACTGCTTTTGTTATATTAGGTATTGGATATTTTAATTCTTCAGTTGCGCTTTTTCCCAACTTTTTGTCTATACTGACCCCCCCCCCCCCCCCCGCCCACGAAGAAAAATCCTGGACAAGCCGCTAACTCTATTATTGTAGTGGTTGTTAAATCTATTCTGCAAGACTGAAATATTTTCAACTGAAATACATGTTAAAACGTCGTCCACGTATTTATTAAAAAAATTTAACTTCATGTGGAATTGTTTTTAATATTTTATTCTTCATATTTTCTATAACTAGGTCTGCTGCTGCGGCTAAACTTGGTGATACCATTTTGATGGCATGAACTTGATTTTCACATTAGCGACAAATCAGTTTATGTATTTCGTACATGAGTAAAAAAGAGATGTGGCGTTGAGCCGATTTTCTTTGTGTTATTCATAAATGAAAACTATTTTTCCTTGAACTTGTCGGTTTTAGTGAATTCAGAATATGCCTATTAAGTTAAGTTCAGGGAACGAATAATTTAGCATCCAAAACAACCGACAATTCTGCCACCCCGCGTACCCATATTTTCACGCATTTTCCGAGTTTTTCCGTATTCTGATAAAATTAGTTTCGCGCTTCG
>CAKNWT010333145.1:0-14589 GCA_932066315.1 Andricus coriarius
CTGTTTTTTCGGCTGGGAAAGTGATGGCGACTGTTTTTTGGGATAGTTATGGAGTTATCTTAATAGATTAGCTTCAAAAAGGAAAAACCATTACAGGTGTATACTACGCATCATTACTTGACAAGCTGAAGGCAGAAATTGCAAAAAACGGCCACATTTGCAGAAAAAGAAAATCCTGTTTCATCAAGACAACGCGCCGTCTCACACCTCAGCGGTCGCCATGGCAAATATCCATGAAATACGGTTTGAACTGCTTGACCATCCGCCATACTCACCAGATCTAGCCCTAAGCGACTTCTTTTTGTTCCCTTATCTAAAAAATGCCCTCGGAGGACAGAGGGTCTCTTCAAATGAGGAGGCAATCACCTTCGTGAACAATTATTTTGCAGAGAAAAATGCCGAGTACTATTTGGATGGGTTAGAGAGATGGGAGCATCGCTGGGACAAGTGTGCAGAGTTACAAGGAGACTACGTAGAAAAATAAAAAAATTAAATTAAGAAAAAATGTCTCGTATTATTGTTAGGTCGGAAACTTTTCAGACCACCCTCGTAAGCACGATGGCGAGCTTGCGTCGACCAACAGTGGGGCTTTGATGTCTAAAGCCAACTGAAGCCGATGGGACTGATCGGATTATTTCGTGCGATCGAATGAGCTTGTCTTTGAACTTGACAACAGCACGATGTGATACGCGAATATTAGGGTGGCTCTTATTTTCAAAGATTTAATTTCCTGCAATTATGTAAAAAAAAAACTTTATACAAAACTTGCAGATCTATTCAAAATGCACATATTATTATCCATGAAGTTTTCTCGTATGACTAATCTTTTTCGAGAAAAATTCGAGAATAATTTGTTTTTACTACACACTGAACGCAGTCGGTACAGATACAAATTATAAGCGGCCGGTAACACGAAAGAAATACATTATTTCAACATCCCTTCTACTTGAGTGTTTTCGGTAATACGTTCAATCATATTTATCTTTCCACGCAAAAAGGCAAATTTTTCGTAACTTAAAGCTTTTGTCAAAATGTCGGCATACTGCTCATGCGTGTTTACATACTTTAAATCAATAGCTTTTTCTCGCACTTGTTCACAAATAAAATGGTAGCGGACATCAATGTGCTTTGACCTACGGTGAAATTCTTGATTTTTAGTTAATTTAATCGAACTTTGATTATCCATGTTAAGGATGGCAGGGTTTACACATTCATGATCAATGTCGTACAATAATTTTCGCAACCATGTTGCTTCTTTGGTTGCCTCGCTCGCCGCAATAAATTTAGCCTCAGTAGTGTTGAGACTAACGCTCGCTTGTCGTTTAGATGACCAGGATATACAACCTCCGCTTATCATGAATACGTAGCAGCTGGTCGAACATCGCGTGTCAAGATCTGCTGCAAAGTCTGCATCAGAATATCCGAGAAGCATATCGGTTGTGCCATTCGTATGAAATAGTAGGCAAAAATTACGCGTACCCTTAATATACCTTAGTATACGCTTTACAGCATTCCAGTGTGTTTCATCGTAATTGTCGAGATACCTTCTCACTATACCGACAGCGTACGCGATATCCGGTCGTGAAACCATTGCATTCGCTTGGATTGGCAGGATTCGTTATTCTGACGTTAGGGTCAGCTGGCGTTTTCACGGGATTGGCATCAATCATCTTAAATTTTCGCAAAATCTTATCAACGTACAGCTTCTGACTGATAAAAATTTCATTGACATCGTGCGAAATTTCCATCCCGACAAAATAATTCAGAGAGCTCGTGGTTATACTGAACTCTGTTTCGAAAACTTGTGTCAAATCAATCAGAACCTTTTTATCTTTTCCGAAAATTAAACCGTCATCGACGTACAAGGCCAAGTAGATTTTGTTCCCTTTGAAAATGCCCGTGTAAACGCATTTATCCGCATTGCTTTGAATAAAACCGAGGCTTTTCACAAACCCATCAAATCTTTCATTCCAGCATCGTCCGGATTGCTTTAGGCCGTAATTTGCTTTATTTAATTTCAACGCTGAATTTTTTTCGTTAACGTTTAAACCATCCGGGATTTTCATATAGGTGGTTTCTTTGAGTTCACTATTCAAATAAGCGGTACTAACATCGAATTGCACGGAATTTAGCTCTTCTTGAACTGCTATGGCAACAAGTGTACACACAGAATCAAAACGTACAACAGGTGAAAATATTTCTTGATAGTCCACGCCGGCCTCCTGTGAGCAGCCCTGTGCACACAAGCGGGCTTTATAACGTGGAGCGTTTTCATTGTTCAAGTCCTTTATTTTAAAAACCCATTTAAATCCGATTGCTTTTCGCGTGACCGGCAATTCGACTATTTTCCATGTTTCATTTCGTTCATGAGCTTGTAACTCTTCATCAATTGCGCGTCTCCACAAATCCGAATCGATGCAGTTAATAGCTTCATTAAAATTACGCGGTTCCTCAGAAACAGCCACGCAGGCCTGGTATCGTTCTGGAGCGCGACGATTTTCTCGTGAACGCAAGCTGTACGGCACTGGCTCTGCAGGTACCCCAGCTGCAAGCTCAAAAGCGTCCGCCGCCTGAACGTTCAAAGGAGCGTCGTTCTCGCGAGAGTCCGCCCGTAAGCCGTCACGAGGCTCAGGTAAACATTGATGGGGTGGAAGAAACTCGCGATCGTTTTCGGATTCCACGAAAGACTCGTTGTCGATTTTGATAAAAACTTCTGCGCCGTCGCTCTTTACATTTACCGGTGAACTTTCATTAAATATCACGTTTCTCGAAACACTGACGCGACCTGTTTCCGGATTGAATAACCGATAATTTTGAGATACTTTTTTGTAGCCAACGAAAATTAATTTTTCGGCTTTCTTATCCCACTTTTTACAGAAACACTCTGGCACAAGCGCATAGGCATCGCATCCAACGTACGTAAATGGGATATGTTCGGCTTTTTATTGAACCATAGCTTAAATGGTGTAGTTACATCAGAACAAGCACCTAGCGTTCTGTTTAATACGTAAACGGCCGTATTAACGGCTTCTGCTCAAAGACGCGTAGGTAAATTTTTCGCTAGAAGCATTGTTCGCGCGCTCTCTACGATCGTTCGCATCTCGCGTTCAGCGCGCCCGTTTTGTTCTGGGGTATACGGCGCTGATGTAAAAAGTTGAATGCCCTTCGCTTCTAAGAAATCTTTTACACCTTTGTTGATGTACTCCGTACCGTTGTCTGCTCGGAAAACCTTTATTTCCTTCTCAAATTGATTTTTAATTGAAACAACAAATTTCTTTATAGCATCAAAAGTATCACTCTTGTGTTTGAGAAAAAAAACTGTGCAAAACCCGGTCGCTTCATCTTTAAAGAGTATATAGAATCTCGCGTATATAGAATCGGCGCGGCAGATGCATAGTTTACTTGAAAATCACTTTCTGTTCTTATCAACATTCGTGTAAAATTATTATTGAGTTTAGGTCCACGCGCCATTAGAACATTATCTCTCGAAAGAATACTTGCGCAATCGCCGTTGAAAACTACAGAACAACCATTGGACGTACATACTCCTGTAGATAATAAATTTGTATTCAAAGATGGAACAAATAAAACATCATTAATAACGCCGTCAATCCATGCACCATCAATAAGACGCTTTATAAAAATTTTACTGCGACCTTCTAAAGTTACTTTGGTTCCGTCACCGAGATAAACAAAATCGCCTCGGGACGACGTGAATTCCGCGAACCATTCTCGACGGCAAGACATGTGACGAGAAGCGGCGCTATCAAGAAGCCAATATTCTTTTTCGTCATTTGAGTGAAAACAATCAAAATCGCGATTAACCTGAAAAATGTTAACGTTGACAGTGTCGGATTTTTGAGAAGTTATAAAAGCACTATTATGCTGCGCGGGATTTTCACTCTCGGTGTGAGAATTTCTACCGGAATTTTTATTAGAGTTACGCGCGCGTTTCTTAGCATAACAAAATTCTACGAGGTGTCCTGGTTTTTTACAAAACTTACATACCATGTTCTTCTTTTGTTGGTTGGACTTGTTGCTCGGCTGATTTCGATAATCTCTGCTTCGGTTCGAAGAGATGGTCGTTGTGGCGAGCGCGTTCGTGGCGTCGTCAGTGGTTGTCATCCGGGTCTCCTCTCGTAGTAGCCGCTCTCGTAATTTGTCAAGTGTTTGGTCAGTTTCCTGCACATTGTCCCTCGCCGAGATAAAAGCGTTATATTTCGTTGGCAAAGTGCTCAGGATCTTTGCCATCACCATAACTTGCGATATTTCTTGTCCGATGTCTTTCAACTGGTTCGCGATGTTCTCAACTTTCGCAAAATGCTGTGCGATTGAGTCCGTTTGTGCCATGCGGTACTCATGGAACTTGGTTGTGAGTGCTAATTTATTAGAGGCACTCTTTTGCTCATGTATGCTCGACAGGTTCCTCCACATCTGATTTGATGTAGTACACGTCACTGAATAATCCAGCTGCGTGAAGTCAATCGAGGAAGATAAAACGAACATTGCTCTAACGTCCTTCGTTTCCCATGTTTTTACTGTCGCTGCATTGTCTTCTGTCGCCTCTGGCTTTACCTCCGTCCCCTCCACGATTTCCTAAAGGTCATGTGCGACAAACACCGTCTTTATTTGAAATTTCCAAAGCTGGAAATTTTGGCCGTTGAACTTCGGGATATTCTTCAGATCGGATAGATCAGCCATCTTGGCTCTCGAGGTGAGACACTGATCAGCACAATGGACGCATACACAAAAACTTTTTGTTACCGTTGCCGCACAATCAACCACACAAAACTAACGCAGTGGAAGCGTGCTGGGCCCATAACCTGTTGCGATATGCAGGTGGAATAAAATTAGTCAGCACTATTAATATGCAGGAAGTTTTATTAAAGGAAAAATATATGGCATTAAAATAAGCACACTGTAGGAAGGAGCAAGCGAGACTGACTCGTGCTCAAACGCGCACGCTAGTTCCGGCGGGCTGGCGTCTCGTCGGTTGCTTAACTATACTAATACACACTTAACGCAGTCGGTACAGATACAAATTATAAGCGGCCGGTAACACGAAAGGAATACATTATTTCAACAGACTCTTTGTTATAACCTGGGAACTTCCGGCGATATTCACTCGAAATTTGAAGCACATACTGTTTATGTTGTTCGTTTTTCGTAAATAATGTGTTATATTCTTCCATAAGCTTAACGCCTTTCTCAGCCGAATCATTCACAACTTTCAATTTACTTACTAACTCCAGTCCCGTAACAAAACTTTCATTTTTAGGCCACGTCGACAGTACTGTCCTAAGGAATAATTTCTGGAATTTCATCGATTTGAACTTGTAGTCGCCTCACATTCTCATTTGACGATTCTGTTTCGCGATTCAAAGCATTTACCATTTTGATTTTGGATTCTGATGACAATTTCGGACTAAATATAGCTAATGCGACAGTTTCAGAGCTTGATATTCATAAAGTTTTGAAAAAATCCTGAAATCTGAATAAGGTGCTTCAGTAGCAGAAGGCGCACAAAACCATGCTTCGACGTACAGACTAACAATACAAATACAAATATCACATATCGAATTCTCTTCCCCTGGAGCTAATACAAATTTACGACGAAAGAGACATATTTTGAAGCAATAAATAGCTTTTACCATCGACCTCGCATGATGGATGGCCCCCGGAATATGGAAAAATAGTCCACGAGGTGGTACTTCGCCAAAGATATTATTACTAATTCCAAAATTCGCTATAATCCTCCCTAGGCTGCTGTTCCTTTAAAGTATTTTTTAAAAATTCAAGGATTCGAGATACGTCGCTCAGATTAAAGTGTCCTTTGACCTTTTCGTTTTCAATCCCTAATCGAAAATCATATGCATTGATTCCAGACCAAACCTTTTGAAACTTTTTAAAGATCAATGCCGTCGTACCTGTAGTTCTCTCCATTTTTTCCTCGAAAACGCTTCTAAGAATAACTCCATATATACATATGATGTCTACAAGCAAAGTACAAAAGATCTTTTTCTAAAAAAATTTCTATTAAAACGTACGTCGATGCTGTTGTATCAAAAACTAATGTTTTGACACAATCTTGAAGACCCCATTCAACAAGAATTTCACAAACAGCAGATGCCTGCTCTTTTCCAGTCCCAGATTGCAGTACGGGCACTCCAGGAAGTTGTTCAGCATCGCCAATCGAAAGAACCACAGGACGTCGATCGACGGTCTCCTCACCTGTTGACGCTGCAAGTAACTTACAATCCCAGTGCACGACAGCAGCTTGCAATTATGAGTCCATTAACTGCTTTTTAATTACAGTCGGCTTTTCTTCCCGTATTTTTTCTCTTGCACTGTGAATGGATGACCTTTTGATGACAAAATCCTGGACATCATGGCCTAGTGCCTCGGTAGTTGCAATCAGAACATGAACTGCATCCCTGTCACTGATTTTACATTTATCTAAGGACGCAGCACGCTTAGGAGTAACTAGTGTACGGCTCCCTCTCGCCCGTTTTGCGTTTGGTGATGACAATTTTAACTCTGCATCTTCTGGGAGAGGAGGATCTACCACAATATTATCAGTGGATTTTCCAGCAACTGATACATTTATATCTGTACCTGATTCCAAACTGCTGTTGCTTGTAGATGACTTCAATTCGGCAGTTTCAACTTTAAAAGAAAAAGAAGAAATTTAATGATGCAAAATTAAATTTAAAAACTGAAATGTAAAAATAATTGGGAGTATTGCATGATTGCAATTTTTTTATACATTACTCACTTAGACGTTCAATTTCAAGATTGCTTCGCTCCTTTCTCATCAACGTTGTCTCTTCTCGTTCTGCAACTTTTCTTTCTCTTAGAAGTTCATTGTAATTGATTCTAAACATAAACCCTTTGATTGATTAAAAATTGCTTATCTTTTTCTATAGAAATATTTTCCAAAGCGTTCGCATGTGCAATGTCAAAGAGATCCTCGAGCTTGAATTTGAAATTTGCTTCTTTTTTCTTATGAGCCTCCGAATTTCTCCCAGCGTGTTCTTGCAGTTGTCTCCATTCTTGGTACAAACATTCTAATTTTGGGATGCAGTATCTCACTTCCTGAGTTGGAATTCGTGCTTTTTCCCAAAAAACAATAACCTCCTGCAGTGCTAGTCTGGCACTTTCGCGTAAAGTTAACTTCACAACACGAAGATTAAAAAATAATACACTTAAAACGTCTTTACTTGATGGAAATTTATTTCCAGATATTTTATACCAGTAATATCCAAGTAAATAAATGTTCTCACGTAATATATAGGCAGAGGACATTGTGAAATAAAAAGTGGTTTTGACTCGTCCGATATCCGAGAGAGAACTGCGTCAGATATGTCTCTGGATATTCGTATCTGCTCACTATAACTACTATATTACGACCATACTACATTCGTATGGGATACATTGGCACCCTCTTGTCAGGCACACACCAGGTAGCGCTTGGACAATAATACGCAGGAAACAGGGCAGATACAGATAGACTAAAAAAAGAGTGCTACGTGCTTTATGGAAGCCCCTAGACTATCCACTACTGGAGTACTTGGAGTAGCTTTATTCGTAGCATACTTTTTCGCATTTTTCTCGAAAAGAGTTAGCCATACGAGAAAAAGAATGGATCCATAACTCTTTTATAAATCTTTTTTCATATAATTAAAATTTTGCAAAATAAACAAATAAAATTGGGGTTTTCTTTAATTATATGGGTTTTTTGTATGTTCAAGGCCCCCGGGGGCACCCTTTCACTTAGTCCGATTAAGCTCAAATTTTAACGGAATTATTTCTACATAAAATGGAACTAAACTGGGGGCTAGCCTTAAACAAATCGCAAAAAAATTGTTTCCAGGAGCAAATAAGAGCCACCCTAGCGAATATATATCGCGAAGTTGTATCTCGAAGTTATTGAAGCTATGTTAATGAAAAAGAGCAGTGAATATGAATTCATTTTAATAAAAAATGTTATAATACGGCTTAAATTAATTACGTTTTTGTCAGCTGGTGTCGAAAACTCGATAACGAGCATGGTTCGTTTCTCGAAGTCAAGGAGAACTATGTTAGGCCTCGAGTGCACAACAGAAACAATTGTCGAGAATATGAAGTTTCAGTATATGCGGCACTTCCCACTTTCAACAATTGACTCTATTTCTCTAGGAGAGTTTAGCGACGCCGTATTTGGGCTAATGCCGTAAGAGAGCCTTTACATAACAATTACATATATTCTTACAAACTTAGGAAACATTTTTTTTCTTTTTTTTCCTGCCCCGTGCAACCAGCTTTCTCAGAAATGGGAGGGAGGGCACAACGGGGGAGAGTTCTAAAGAGGACGGGGAAGAATTAGAAGTAGTGAATAGCTTTAAGCATTTGGGATATTTGTTTTCGACGTGGGCAACTTGTACAAAGCACACAAAGAAAATAGAAGGGAAAGCGAGAATTCGTGCGAATGCAGCATGTTGTGTTTTAAAGAGAGCAGAAATTAATAGTTTGGATAAAAGATTGTATCTTGTGGACACGTTAGTGAATCCATAGAGGCCACTTACAATTTTATTATATATTATTTCCTCCCTAAAGTTCTCTTGAAATACTTTGAAATCCTCTGGAATCATACTAAACTTCTTGATATTCCTTAAAATCTCTTGAAAACTTTGTAATTATCTGAAGTTCCTTGCAATTTTTTAAAATACTCTAAAAGCTATGAAACTCTATAACATCCTTTCAAACCCCTGAAATCAGTTAAAATGCTTAAAACCCTCTTGGAATCTGTTTAAATCTCGTGAAATTTTTAGAAATCCCCTAAAATGTTTTGTAATCTTCAAAACTTGGAATCTTTTGAAATTTCAATTTTTGAGATGGCGGATGTTATTTTAGCCCATCATGCGAATAAGTTTGAAAATAGGTTCAAATGCAAAATGAAAAAATAGTTGCATTAGTGTTATTTTTTTTCAAAATAGTAGAAAAATAGTTGCAACGTTAAAAAAGTGTCAAAAGGTGACAATTGTGGCGTGTGTCAGAAGCCTGTAAATATCTTATTGATATTTTTTTAATTGGTCGCAACACCCTTTACACGATCAATTCTGAAAAAGCCCATCTTTATTTCTAATTTCATGTATTTTACACAGTAAAATATCGATTGAAATGAGTTAAAAAAAAATATATATATATATATATATATATATATATATTCTTACCAGCTATAAAATCCTGTAGAATTGGAAATGGTCCATCGTTACATAAATCTGTATGACAACAATCGACGTGGAATTGAGGCCCAACTTTCGGATTTTCGAGACTCGAAAATTTTTGTGGTTTTGTACAAGAAAATCTCATTTTTTCAGCAGTTTTTGCGCATCCTCTTCCTACTCGTTCTGTTCCGTCTATTTCTCTGACCTTGGACTTCCAACACTAGAAACGTTAAATACAGTGATAAAAACTTTCAGCTTTCATGATAGTAATGAAATTGAGGCTATGAATGCAAAATGGAGATATAAAATTATTTTGTTAGAGTGGGGAGTCCCCTGAGCACTTGAGAATAAAGTTTCGAATTTTAATTTTTTTAATGCATATTAATATTGTGAATTAAATTACGCACCTTTTTCTTTTAATAAAAAAAGTTGCAGCTTTTTTAGTTTTTGAATTATTGACGCGACAAAGTCGGAAATTTTTTAAATTTTAAAGTAAAATTCATAAGAAGTATGCATTGTCATCTTCTGCGACCGAAAACATTGGTTAAGGTTAAAAAGGTATGTTAGAAAAAAAGTTCATAATTTTTGCCGAGATGTTGCATGATTCGGGCACAAACAACTTCGATCGTTTCGGGAGTCGAGCGAACTTTGAGCAATCGAAAACTGCTAGTGAGAAAGTTGTTCTGGAAGTTGCAAAGAAGTTTTCTGGATAGTTTTAGCTTAATTTAAGGAGTATTTAACAAACTGTTGAAGTTTTAATTTTCCGACACTGCGGCCCGGCCGGTAAGACGTTACTACAGCGTTGGGTGGAACTCCGTCACAGAGGCCTGTCAGATACATATAATTTTTAATAAAAATACGAAAAATCAGGACTTATTCTAAGTTACGTAAAATTGGTAGTGATAATTCAGAATCACCAGTGTTACATTTTTGGTAGTATTAAAATAAAAACATATAATAAATAAACTCAAGAAGGTAAATAACATAAACAAATTAAAGTGGAAATGCTATATACACATAAAATACAAGAGTTGTTACTTTCACTGAAAATATAATTTTAGGTAAATTTACTGGTTCATTTAACAAGACCTTTTTAGTTAAAGCTTATAATTATGACTTTAAAACAATAGTAGATTTATTCTAAAAATTATCTTTAATTTTTTTCAAATAAAAGCCTTCACTGCATTTATATCATGAAATTTTTCATCATGATTATTTTTGGCTTAAAGAAATTAGAAAGTGTATGCAGGTATGTTTATAAATAGAGGTGAGACAGAGGACACGCGGGAATCAAGAAAGGAAACGTGTACAGATTCTTTATTTTTAAGACTTTTATAAAGCTCATGTCTCCAGAAGTGACAACGTTTAAATATATTAATCAGGAAGGAAGAAAAATTATTATAAACCATGATTTAACATATTTTATTGCATTTGAATTAAAAAATATCTCAAGTACTCTTAAGGTAGAGTTCACTTAACTCTGGGGCAACAACGACTTGCTGGGCGCACAGCCTACACGGTAGATAATCGATCGCGCCGGAAAATTAAAAAATTAACAGTTTGTTAACTACTATTTCAATGGAGTGAAAACTTTCCAGAAAACTGCTTTGAATTTTCCTGTCCAACTTTCTCACTGACAGATTTTGCTTGCTCAAAATTCGCTCGACTCTCGAAACGATCAAAGTTGTTATGCACGAATTGTGCAACGCCTCGTAAAAAAATTATTAACTTTTTTAACAAACATTTTTAACCTTAGCGAATGTCATCGGTCGCAGAAGATGACAATGCATACTTCTTATGAATGTTACTTTCAAAATATTAAAAATTTCCGACTTCGTCGCAAGTTGAATCGAAATCAAGCGAAATATTTTAATCAGATAAAAAACAGTTTTTTATAAATAATTCAAAAACTAACAAAGCTAAAACTTTTTTGATCAAGAGAAAAAGATGCGTATTTAAATTTGATATGCGGATACGTATTTAAAAAACAAAAATTCGAAACTTTATTCTGAAGTGTTCAGGGGCCTCCCCACTCCAGGAAAATAATTTTATATCTCCTTTTTGCATCCGGCGCCTCAATTACGAAAAATAAAATCTTACAACGATTGCATCATGACACGTATCGGGTTCTAAACAGTCTGAACCATCACAGGAAAAACACTTAAACCGCCCCTGCATCGCAATACTGCTACTAAGGCTGCGGGCAAGCAAGTCCGATGGTTCTTTAACATCTTCCTCTTCAAGCGAGTTATCATCTTCTTGTAATGAAGTCCTGTGTCTCTCTCCTAGTGTTTTAGGAATAAAGCAACTATGTTAACAATATTAAAAGCAAATTTTACCGCATAATAAAGGAGGGACCCGTCACCAAACCTTCGATTCACTTTAGTCTCTATAAGACGAAACAAAACTCCCCTTACAGTAGAATAACAATTTTTAAAATAATGTTGTATTCGTTTATTACATATGATCCATTTTTTGTATAAAGATTTTTTCAATGTTAAATTTAATTAAGTGATTAAGTATTAAATATACCGTCACGTAAATTTCATACCAGAAAATTCCGAGAAAATTATAGAAGCAAGTGGGGTCCTTGCGAGTTATACTTGAGAGATTTGCAAACATTAAAAATAGTATATTGAGCAACGAGTAGGCGATCGGTCGCCCCGCACGAGTTGCTCATAATTTAATTTTTAGAAGTGCGTAAAAAACGGTGATTTACAAAGAATAAAAAAAGTAATTCAATCAGTAATACAAAAATTACCTTCACCCTAACTGGCAGGGTCACGATCAGAGATAATCGCGTTTTTGCTTCCTCATAGAGGAAGCCTTGTAATGGTAACATCTTCAAACAATTTTAAATTCATTTAACTAAACCTTCTTCAATTCAAAAATGTCTAGTACAATGTTCTAAGCAATTGTCCGGATGTATGTTCTGGTGTGTCTGTCGATGTGTGTATTGGGATGTGTGTGATTATTTTCACCACTAACATCTTGAAACTGACTGAAGGATTTCTAAAAATATTTATTGCATTTTTTTTAGCACTTAATAATATTTTAAAAATCGGTTTTTTACAGTAAAACTTTTTTCATTAACATAATTCAAAGTTATTGCAAGAATATAAAAGATTCCTTCGTTCGAGACGAATCGATCGACCTATAATATTAATACATTTTATCAAATAGTAGGGAAGTTATGGTACTTTCTATATTTTGAAAATCTATTTTTTTAGTAAAATTTTTTCATTGACATAATTTAAAGTTAATACAAGAACGTAAAAGATACCTTGATTCGAATTTTTTTCCTTGAATCGTTTAACCTATAATATTGACATATTTTATTGAAGAGTAAGGAAGCTATGATAATGCATAATATTTGAAAATACGGTTTTTTATAGTAAAACTTTTTTCACTAACATAATTCAAAGTTGATACATGAACATAAAAGATTCCTTGGTTCAAGACAAATCGGTTGACCTATAATATTGATACATTTTGTTAAAGAGTAAGGAAGTTATCATTATTCATTTTATATTGAAAATCTATTTTTATAGTAAAAATGTCCTCATTCTCATAATTTAAAGTTGATGTGAGAATAGAAAAGATGTGTTGATTCGAGACGAATCGATTGACTTATAATATAGATACATTTTATTGAACAGTAAGGAAGCTATGATAACACAGCTCCACAATAAAAAAAGTTGTCTGTCCCAGGAACCAGAACAGGCTTACCCTACGTTTTTGAGGTCGCTGAATCCGAATCCGGGGTCTGTTTGGCTCCATCACGTCAGATTTCGTCCCTAACCTCAAAAAACATGAAAATTGCTGCTTTCAGGTGAAACATGATTCTTACCTATGAAAAATGGTCATATCCTATGTTTTCGAGGTCGCTGAGTACGAATCCGGAGTTATTGTGGTTCTATGACGTTACGCTTCGTCCCTAACCTAAAAAAAAACGGTGAATTGGTAATTTTATGTAAAACATGTATTTTTTCAATGCAAAGTGGTCATAGCCTATGTTTTCGAGGTCACTGAGTACGAATTCGGAGCCGTCGTGTTTCTATGACATCACATTCCGTCCCTAATCTCAAAAAAATTGTAAATTGGTAAGTTTATGTAAAACATGTATTTTTGCAATGCAAAGTAACCATATTCTATGTTTTCTAGGTTCCTGAGTACAAATCCTCAATCATTTCAGTATCACGGTCCCAGCCTTTAAACTTTGATACGTAACTTCGTGAAAACTCTTACTCAACAGACCGCCACTCGTCCGATTCCTCGTCGAGCGAAAATTGAAAGCTAGTCGAAAATCAGGTGATGCCGCTGGCAGAATTGTCAACGGTCGATCGCAGGTGAGTCTTCCGTCCTGGGGTAATAACCCTAATACCTCCCTAGGGCTAAGTACTACGGTTTCATCCTCACACCCTAATGCACCCCTGCAAGACAGTACCCTCCTACTGGCTTCTTTACTCCAACAGATAGAGATACGAATCAGTCTACACATCCCCTTTCAGGGCAGTCGTCATCGTTCACACAATCTGTCGGAGTAACAGGATTTCGTCACTCGTTCAAGCAACAAGATCATACTGAGAGAAAATAACAAAAATGCATGCATGATCTGATATCCAAACATACAATTATGCAGTGCGAGAATGTGCGAAATGCTGGCTCGCACGATTGTTATCTGGACAATGCTGTCAACAGCATCAACTGATTTTTGACTAGCTTTTAATTTTCGCTGAAGAAGGATTTAGACGACTGGCGAGCCTGGTCTCTTGGGTTAAGAGTTTTTCCGAAGTTACGCATCAAAGTTTAAAGGCTGGGACCGTGGTACCGAACGGACTCAGGATTTGTACTCAGTAACCTAGAATACATAGGATATGGCCACTTTGCATTGAAAAAATAAAATTTTCACTTAAGATCACCAATTTACCGGTTTTTTTAGGTCAGGGAGGAATGTGATGTCATAGAAACACAACGGCTCGGAATTCGTACTCAGCGACCTCGAAAACACAGGATATGACCACTTTGCATTGAAAAAATACATATTTTTACATAAAATTACCAATAAACTGGTTTTTATAGGTTAGGAACAAAGTGTGACGTCATAGAACTACAACAAATCCGAATTCGTAATCAGCAACCTCAAAAACATAGGCTATGACCACGGTGCATTGAAAAAATACATGCCTTACATAAAATTACCAATTCACTGCCTTTTTTTGAGGTCAGGGACAAAACGTTACGTCATAGGACCACAATGACTCCGGATTCGTACTCAGCGACCTCGAAAACATAGGATATGATCACTTTTCATAGTTACGAATCATGTTTCACCTGAAAACAGCGATTTTCATGTTTTTTTAGGTTAGGGACGAAATCTGAC
>CAKNWT010333145.1:14689-30348 GCA_932066315.1 Andricus coriarius
GAAAGAAAGGTGTTTTATAGTAAGATTTTCATCATGAACATAATTCAAAATTGATTTTGAATTTTTGATAAAAATTCTTACTTTTTCGTTGAATTCCACTGTTTTTTATTACAAAATTCAAATGATTTTTGTTTTAAAATTCAACCTCTTGGTTGAAAGTTAATTCTTTTAATTGAAAACTTAACTCTTAACTTGAATTAACTTAGCATAAAGCTGGAAAAGGGATAGGGTGCGATCGAATTTCCCCCTTCCCTTTTCCAGCTCGAAAAATTACCAGTTTAAATACAAACTTTGATTTGCCTGATTTGTCATTGTATTTAAATTTTGCATTGTATTAATTTGTAATTTTGTATTTGTTGTACATTTCTATTCTTAAATTGAGCAAAATGAAAATTTTAGTTTGTCTATTATTTAAAAAACCACAAATGCTTTCTCTATGAGGAAGTAAATAGGTTTGCTCACGGGAAGCAAAGTGCTCGTGAAATGAGCACCATATAAATACAAATAAAGTGGAGACACTCGAGATTGAATTCACAGCTAGTTTTTTTTTTCACACATTGTGCTAGCCATTCGTTTCTTTCTAGACTGGACGATTACATCCGCGTGAAAAAATAATCAGAGAAATCTATGAAATGAAGTTTTAACACACTGCAATAGTGGTTTCGTGGGGAAAATGAAGAAAAACCAAATCGGCCTTACCTAGTTGTCATTCTCAATTATTTGAAACATATTTTTCATATTTTATATCTAAAAAAAACAAACTAAAAAAGTGTTTGAAAATGGACGTTTAAAGACGAGAAAAATACCACACTAGACAGAAAAACGAGTTTAATCTTCATCATCACGACCTTCAATCTGTGCTTTTAATGAGATCGCGATCAGAGTGAAGGGCGAAATTTTCTCTTTCTTCGAGGTTTATTTTCTAAAAAAAAGTCCATAACATATTTATGGCAATAAGTTCAACATCAGGCCAGGTGTATTGAAAAAATGTTCTTCATTTTTAGTTCTAATATCGATGAAAACTTTATATAAGGAGCTAACACACTCCCCTAAAAATTCATCACAAGAAAATTATCTTCTGTCTCCTCATCGTAGATATAGCCAAAAAGGAATAAAAGCAACACACTTCTTCACATTTGAAGGCCAACACATTTTTTATAAGGTCTAAGTTATCAGAAAAAATAGTTCGGTGTAAGAGAATTTATCATCCCCTAGGGGCTGTAATACCCTATAAACGGGTTCTCCTGGCATGTATGATTGTGGTATGGTAGAAGGGTTAAAGAGCCTAGCTAACACGGGCTTGCTGAATCCGTAGGTCAAGGTCGGGTGAATGGCCTACGGCCCGCATAGCGACTAACAAACAGCCCTCTGTTGGTGTGGCGGCCTACGAACGGATATGCATTAAATATCTCACTCAATGTGACCACCCCTAAGCGATGGGTATAAAGTTACCGTGCCCGTGGCACTTTGGCACCTAGGGGTACGAAGGTGTCCTAATGGCCTCTCCAGGCCTAACCGTTAGCCTGATGAGCCTGAATTAGGAGCATGGTGTAGTTTGCAGTTTGTCTTTCACCCGTGTTGTCCTAGACAGCGACCGAGAGAGTTCAAGGGGACATCAGTAGCCTCGGGATGCTTTTTTAGAGCAACCATCGCTTTAAAGCATAAAAAATGAGGATGCTCATTTTTCCCTCAGACTTAAGATGGTTACACCCAATATGCCGAACGCATTTTTTGTTAGGGTTGGATTTTTCAATAGTCCCTGTAACCTTAAGGTTTGAGATCCTAGTTATATATTGAAGTTAAACGATAGGATTAAAGATAATAAACTGGAGGTCACATTTTTTTTGTTTTTGGCTAAAACTAGGGAAAATATTTGAATTCATTTGAATTTGATTCCAAATTCAATTTCCCATAAGTGAAATTTTTTGTTTTTAGCTAAAACTAGGAAAAATATTTGAATGCATTTAAATTTGATTGCAAATTCAATTTCTCATAAGTGAAATTTTTTGTTTTTAGCTAAAACTAGGACAAATATTGTAATTTATTTGAATTTGATTCCAAATTCAATTTCCCATAAGCGAATTTTTTGGTTTTTAGCTAAAAAATATAAATGTCCTGGAAATGTATAAATTTTTATAAATTCTCTGGAAATTTACCAAATTTATAAAAATTTGCGGAAATTCAAGAATTTTACTGCAATGTATGAAAATTTACACAAAGTTAAGTAATTTAGGGGAATTTATGAACATTTTTGGAAATTGTGACATTTATGAAAAATTGCGGAAGTTTATGAAATTTGTTGACATCTCTAAAAAATTTTATGAAAAGTGATGTAATTTATGTGCTTTTCTCTGAATCTCTGAAAATGTTGGGAAATTGTGAAATGCATATATGTTGAACATTTTTGGAAAGTTTGTGGAAATGTACACACTTTATAATCTATTGCCAAACTGCAGAAAACTGGTGCCCACCTCAGTATTAAACCCAAACTGACCATAACTCTTTCGGTTAGAGGTATGTCCCTATACTACCCCTCCATTAAAAACAGAGTAAAGTACAAACAATAGAGTAGTCTTCGAATGGATTCAAACTTTGGTTGATGTAAGGCATGCATCCTAAAAAGTTACAGGCAATGAACGGAAAGTAGGTGTTTGGAATGCTTAAGGGGTGAATGATCTTAACCCTTTGCGACGCAGTGGGACGAATACGTCCCACCTACTTCTCCTAAGTTTTTATTATATTTCTAGTAAGCGTTGACATATAAACACGAATTTTTTCTTTTTACAACTCTTAGGGATGTAAAAAGTACAACTAGCACAAAAATTCATGTGAACTTGTTAATTACTCATTAGTTATAAACAATTAAAACTCGAAAATCTCGTTTTTTTACAATAAATTCTGCTGTGTCTGAACTTAAAGTCATAGAGATCTAAACATTTTTTTGCAAGTATCTCAAACATTGAACTAAACAATATATTTTTTGCAGAATTTTTCGTAGGTCAGTTTTTTCGAAAAAAAATTTCAAAATATGCAAAAATGGAGTTTATTATTATGTTGGTCTATAAAAGATTCTGAGAGACAGGGATAACTTCTCAATGAGCATAAAAATAGATTATGTGGTTTTTGAGGTCGCTGATTACGATTCTGATGACAGAATTTGAAAATTCAAAATGGCGGCTACACAATGGCAGCCATTTTTTACGAAATTTGCGAATTTGGTTACAATGAGCATAAAACTTGATTCACTAGTGTTTTTGGGGTCACTGATTACGATTCTGATGTCAGAATTCAAAAATTCAAAATGGCGCCCACGAAATGACAACCATTTTTTACGAAATTGGCAAATTTTGTTACAGTCAGTATAAAACTCGATTGACTGGGGTTTCTTGGGTCGCTGATTTCGATTCTGATATTATAATTACAAAATTCGACGACGCTCAGCTTTGCTTCGCCGATTTCTATAACTCCCCTTTTTTGTTTTCGAATTGGTGTATTATAGCCAATATAAAAAAAACATGAAATTCAGTCAAGCACAGTCGCCATATTGGATCCGCCATTTTGAATTTAAGAATTCTAACGTCAGAATCGTGCTCAGCGGCCCTAAAAACCCACTTTAGGCGTTTTAGGCCAATATAAAAAAACATAACATTTAGCCAAATAAAGTCGCCATATTGGATCCGCCATTTTGAATTTTACCATTTCGACGTCAGAATCAGAATCAACGACCCCGAAAAAAATTCGCGTCGCAAAGGGTTAAGTAAAGACAATTTAAGAGAGACAATGCACGTAAGGAAGCTAGATATGCTATGTGTACCTGAAACAAAGAAAGGGGGATGCGACAGTAGAATGATAGAAAATAGGGAGTTAAAATACGGACTCGAAGTATGGTCAGGAGTAGATAGTGAGTCACATGGTAGCCAAGGAGTCGGTCTGATTATAAATGAGAGAGAAAAACAGCAGGTCAAGGAGCATAAATTTCTATCTCCCAGATTTTCGTGGGTTAGAATTAAAGTGGAAATCAGAAGATTATTTATCGTAGCGCGCTACGTCTCAATGGATGATGAAATAAATGAAGTTCCTTCTGGAACACTTTCAATGATGACCTGCGACCATGTGGAAAGAAACATTCAACTAGGAGATAAAATGGATGGGTTGGAATACAATGTGAGGGCAAGGCAACGGTGCTAGTTAATTTCGGAGATCCGAAAACGAATAGTAAGGGTTATTGATAATTTATTGTTTGGTTAGTTTCTATCGTTACATGTTAGTTTCAAAAATTAACTTCGGTCAGGTATGGAGAAGACAGGTATCTAAAAATACGAATCAGACGCGAATCAAGATAAATAATTTACAGAAACTGGAAGTGCGAATAGTTTCCGAATAAGATAAACGAATGCCTAGATAGGACAACTTGGGAGACGCTAAGAAGCAATAAAGATATAGACGGCGCATGTACAATGTTCCAGGAAATCATTGTTACGAGTGCAACTGTAGTGGGTGGTACTGCGGTTGTAGGAAAAATGACTGGGGATGCTTGGTGGAATGATGAAATCCGCGTAGCCGGTAACGAATAGAAACAACCTTATCTAAGAAAATTGAATAATAGGGACAAGAACAGAAAAGTGAACATACTAGTTAAAGAAAGCAAGGGTAAAATCAAAGCGGAAGAAGAGAAGAAAATGCAAAACGCTTTCGAAGGAAATATGAAATTATTTTGAAAATTGGGCAAGGGCAATAAGAAGAAAGCAGTAGTACAGAGTTAGTCGGAATTAGTAATAGAAAGTGTGAAATGGTATGGGATACGGACGGAGTAAAAGCCGGTTATAGGGACTATTACAAGGAATTATTAGGAGGTGAAGCTATGGAGCAACACAACTGCGATATAGAAGACGATACTTTGGAAAACGCGTTGGAAAGAATCTGTGCTGCTAAAATTAGGGATATAATTAAGAACTTGAAGAATGGTAAGGCTGCTGGTGTAGATGGTATTAACGCTGAAATTCCTAAAAGCGGCGGCGAATATATACTTCACAAGCTGAGTGAGTTGATCAATTTCTGTACCGAAATAGGCGACGGAGGGGATTTCGGAAGGATTCTGGATGGATAGGGGGTCAAGGCAAGGGTGTACGGTTAGCGCAATGCTTTTTGCGATTTTAATTGCGGATATGGAAAGTAAGCTGGAGGCCGGGGTGGTAGGAGGAGTCAGGATAGGAGGGGTTAAAATTTGGTCACTAGCGTATGCAGATGACATAGTGTTGCTGGCTAGAAGCGAGGAGACCTTAACGGAAATGATGAAGAGGATGAGAAGATACCTGGATAAGAGCAGGTTAGAGCTGAATGCGGGAAAGTGCAAGGTTATGGTGTTCAGAAAAGGAAGTGGGAGTGATAAGGGAGGGATAAGGGAGGGGAGGGGAAGTGGAAGAGAGTGGCGGTGCAGGAGGTGAAAGAGTTTGTGTACCTGGGCTTCGTATTTCGGAGGAATGGGGGAGTGGACGGTCACATAAAAGAGAGAGTGAGGAGGGCGAATGTGGTGATGAGGCAGGTGTGGGGGTTCGGAAAGAAGTTATTCGCGGATGATTGTGAAAGGAGAATGTAATTATTTGACTAACTAGTGATGAGTGTGCTATTGTTTGGAGTAGAGGTATGGGGGTGGAAGGAAAGTGAAGTGGTAAATAGGACACAGGAGAGGTATGTAAAGTGGACATTGGGGTTGGCAAGGGACACGCCTAATTATATTGTCAGGAGGGAGACGGGAAGAACGAGTGTAGGGATTCTAGCGGGGAGTCGGGCGTATAAACATGAGGAGAAATTTTTGAAAAAGGGGGGAAGTAAGCTGATTAGGGAGTGTTGGTGGGAGAAGGAGAACAGGAGAGGGGGTGGGAGGATGGAGGCTGAAAGCGAAAGTTATTTTAGAACGAATGGACTACAGATGGATAAAGCGAGAAGGATGCACGAAGAAAGAAGGAAGGTATATGAGTTGGTTAAGAAGAACGGCATGGAGAGAGAGAAGACAGCAGGGGAAGACAGAATAAGAGAGTCAAGTTTTAACAGGAATTATGTGTGGAGTATGCCAAGGGCGAGAGCGCAATATTTGTGCAAGAAAGGAGAGACAGGAAGTCAGGAGCTTATAGTGAGGATGAGATGTGGGTGCATGGATGATTTTAATAGGTTCTGGCTCTCTAGGGAAAAGAGGATGTGTCAACTGTGTGGGAAGGGGTATGCAAAAGTGGAGCACTAGCTGGAGGAGTGCGTAGAGGTGCAAAGGAGTGAAATGAGCATGGAGGTATTGATGCACGAAAGGGAGGAGAAAAGGGCAGTAGCATGGGTGAAGGGAGTGTTGGGTATGATTGGGAAGAAGAGAAGGAAGGAGGAAGAGGAATGGAGAAGGAGAAATTGTAAATAGGAGATGAAGTAGATATAAGCAGTATGTAAATATTGTAAATAGTAGATAAGCATTAGGTAGTAGACGCGGAAGCGAGAGAGTAGGGACATGCGAGCGAGGAAGGCATGCGATCCTAGAGATAAGGTATGGAAGGATGTTAGTTTAAGGAAACATTATGTAAAAAAAAGGAAAGTGTAAACAAGTCATTTTTTAAGGCCAACAGTCTAAAGAATAAACGTTTATACTACTACCGAAATAGGGGAAGTTCCACATAACTGGAAGAAGGCACTTATCGTCCCAATATACAAAGGAAAATGAGATTCAAATGGCAATGAAAATAAATGAATAAAAGAATGTTTGTAGAATCTATTGAATTTAATCAAAATCACGTAGGTGTAGAAATAATTTTAACTGGATCGTAAACTTTATCCCAATATTAACGTGTCGCTGGTGTAACTGTAACATTTAGCATTGGGACACCGCGAAAAATGTTCTTCAGGGAAAATTGAAGCTTAGGGCCGATTTCACCAATTGTGATTAAGATGTTAATACTCGTGTTAGCACTTCAAAGTCACTTAAATAAAAATTCTAAATTAAAAGGTAAAAACAACCCATATTTTAAAGGGCTAGTCGAGATTCTACAGAATGCACGGCCAAGCGAGCCACCACAATAACTTCACCGCTTCACGCGCGCGGACACAAGGTCTCGAGAAACAGACAATAAGAAAGGTGACCACGCGAAACAATAGCGTCAGGGACCAGCTCCCAAATAATTACAACCTTTATTAGGAATAGTAAACATTTCTCAATCATGACTTATTTTAGATTTTAACTAAATCAAATTGAATGGGCTCAAAAAAAGTATTAACACCTTGATTAGCCTGAGTTAAACAGTAACTTGCGTTTCACCATCCTGTTAAGTATTATGAAAGAGAGATAATCACCGTTTAACTTAAACGACCAATTTTGGCCGGTTAACGGAGTCAATCAGCGATTAACGCTGGTTAGCAGAACAGAACCTCCAAAACGAAATTAGCATTTGAGCATTTGCAACACGTTCAGAGCGAACGTGGGTCAATTTATAATAATTTTTATCATATCACAGCTTTTGTTTTTATCAATATATTGATGACAGAAACTATAAAGCGTCCATTAAGTGTAAATTGTGTTCCTATAACCTCACTTTTCTTACCTACTGTTTCTTTCATCACATCTTTATAAGAGATAATTCATTTTAAAAAACAATGCATGTAAAATATATTATCATTTTTTTTTTATACTTGGTCTCGGGTTAATAAGTAATAAGTTAATTTAATACGATGTTCTTTTGCGTGGATGTTTTAGGTACAAAATTAGGAGCATGGTCTAGTTTGGAGTTCGTCTTTTACCGCTGTTATCCTTATACAGCGGCCGAGAGCATTAAAGGTGACAACAGTCGACTCTGTATGCTTTGTTAGAGCAACAATCTGCCACTCCATAGGTTTTTAGTCGCTTGCTTTCTGAAGATCTAGGAAGTTTCATACAATGCGACAGGTGAGTCGCATTGTATTCGCCTTCTGAGCTGCTGTCAGTACCCTACTGACCCCTAAATGTTTAAGATGTTCAGTGCATCTTGCGTGCGCATAGCCTGTAGCCGAAATCACAATAGGATGAATAGATGCATGTTTCACATTGCTCCATATTGTCTTTACTTCATGCTTTAGCTCGCTACAAAAAAGTGTCGTGATCAAGAAACTAGACCTCATCTATCCTATGGTTTTTGACCCGCTGATTTCGAGTCCGAAAGCCGTTTTATCAAATTGGCTCTAGTTCTTACATAACCTCCAAATTGTTGATTTTTGGTGAAAATTTCTTTTTCTTTCGAATAATATAAATTTTTAAATAAAATCAGGCAAAGCGCACATTTATACATGTATATATTTAAAACAAATATATATTCAAAAGAAAAAAATTGCTTATTTTCTATGAATTTATCAATATTTTATTTTCTCAATCAAAGAAAACGTTATTTATGAGCCTTTTTACAACTCAGTTTATAAATACACACTACAGTTTAGGAATTTAGATTCAATATATCTTTGCCCAGTACTCTCTCCAAATAGCGCTGTACAATCTCTCATTGGTGTATGTTGTATCTTTTAAAGAAATTGCATAATTATAGCGTTAGTATACATGTAAACAACGGAGATATGATATCAGGAGTCCTAACTTTTTTGTAAACGTTTTAGTATCAGCTTTTGGAAACAAACACATTTTTTATATTTTTTTCTATGTATTTTATGTTTCGATGCATAATTTTTGTTACTTATTTGTAATACAGTTTAATATTCATTCCGTCTTAGCTATACATTCAGACTAATAAGGCGATTGACTCGATACCTTCAGAAGATCCCACCAAGCCAAGTGATTTATTTGGCAGTAATTTTTTGACAGACGCACAGTGGGACCAAATCCCGAAAAGCTGGCCAAAATTATAAAATGTCCATAAAATGGACCAAATTTTGTTACTCGCGGGTTTTTGGGGTAGCTGATTACGAATCCGGCGTCAAAAATTTCAAAAACAAAATGGCGGACGAGTATGCTAAATAGATGTTAGATTCTTTTCAAAATTGTTGGAGGGGGGGTTTTCGAGGTCGCTGATTACGAATCCGGCGTACAAAATTTAAAAAACAAAATATTAGATGTAACATGGTCGACTGGTTACCTGAAATAATATTTATTTTTATATTATTCGATATGCTATCATCTGCAGTATGCTCCACTGCAGATCCTAAAATTTTATAGCAATATATACATTATTATTATTACTATTATTATATTAGATTTAAAAAATTTTTTTAAATTAAATATTTTTTAATGATAAATTCAACTCAGCGTTCGTGGAAATGCAACACTTATTAATATTATTTTTGTATTATTATCAGATTACTTGCTTATAATTTGCAATTATTGAATATTTTTAAATAATAAATTAAATTCACAGTTCGTAAAATTGCGACATTACATTCTCTTGAAACATCCAAGCGAAATATCACATGATATTAAAAACGTTCAGGGACGCGTTTCCATGCTTGTTGCCCGAAAAACGGTCCAAGAACCTCAATGCGCAGCTATGCGCAAAATTTTATTCTTGATTCCATGAACTGGCACTATACATTACAAGATCTGATGGGTCCGTAAGCAGGATCACGTGAGCCAATTTGCCTTTTCTATTGTATGACTAATTTTAATTATTGTATGACTAATAGTATGACTATTATACTAGTGATTTTTATTCAAATAGTACTTACCACTAGCAGATGAATCCATTTTTTAGAATTGAAATATCTTGATTCTATGATTTTCTGTATCCTCCGAAACACAAAACCAGTTTTAGCACCACGAAACTGCCAGGTGTTCACGGTACGAAGGCCACTTTCGAACTGCCATAGAGAGACAGGTAATAGGGATATACATATACCTATAAGCTACAGATTCTCAAACCTTGATCCTTCCTCTACAAAACCTATCTATTCAGATTTTCAAAATCGAAATTTTTTTTTGTATTTTGGCCAGCTTTTCGATATTTGGTTCCACTGTGAGACGTATTGAATGTGTCTTGTGTTATTTTTCCCCCTCTTCTATTTGTTTTTATTTTTCTTGTGTTATACTTTTCTCTAATTTATTCTTATTTTTCTCGTAACTTTCCATTACAAGATGCCTACACTCTAAGAAAAAGTCTATTAACAGTAAAATTACGTTCCTTTCAGAAGGCGTCCTTTCACATTAAGAAGATTTCTTTTGTCCATCAATAGAATCGTTTCACTGTTCAAAGACTTATCCGTTAAATGCAAAACGGAAGTAGTTTTACTGATGAACGATTTCTTTATACTTTGAAAAGAATTCCTCAAACTATTAAAGGATTTCATTTGTTTGGCTGGCGGAGAAAGTGCGCCTGCGCATGAGTGAATATTGTTTAGCACACGATTTATTTATTAATTGATAATGTAAGTAAAAAAACGTGCGAAATTATGTTGAGAATGGATTTTTTCAAAAAATTAGCAATCCCAGGTTGTGACGCGAAATCTTTGGAAGCTACGTGTACTGGAACAATTTTTAATCTGCATAACCCCACTTTTCATTGCTTTTTACGCTTTTGACGTATAAAAAAGTTGTACCGCACATACAAAGTTGTATCTTTAAATTTTTTAACGCTGAAATCTAGAACGGATTATTGTTATAGCATTCATGATTATCAATTTTATATTTACATTCACCAAAGTTCGGCTTTTGTACATTACTTGCACGTAATATCATGCAATAAGTTTCCTTTTAACGTACAAATTATTCTTTCTTTGGTCTGACAATAGATTTCTCTTCAAGATCAAAGGAAATCCTTTCACACTTAAAGGATAGCATTTGAAACGACAATCCTTTAACTGAGAAAGGATTTCCTCTCATGCCAATTTTGAATGGAAAATCCTTTAATAGTGAAAGGAATTGTTTGACAGTCAATAGTCTGTTTTTAGAGTGTACCATCCTAAATACATACTTGTATAGCCTTATCAGTAAATGTAACAACTGACTTTATATATTCATCAACGACAGACTGCAAAAGTGTGTTATAGATATAATGGTGAACCGTTCTGTACCTACTTACTCCCTCTTCTTACATATATACATGATAATAGATTTAATGCTTTCACGATGATTCATTTTAATAAATTCAAATTCAAAATTTAAAGCTTTTTCGGGTTTCAATCGTGTGCAAAACTACGAGGTTGCCGACGTTTCGCGAACATTGCAGTTCACTTCTTCAGGGCTGACCTGAAACTGAAGTTTCAGGTTATTTTGTTCTTATATATATTCTCTAACGATGCCTGTGATTGGCCAGAGCGTCCCATGGTCCCATGGGGATGATGTAGCTATACGCAAATTGATACCTATTATTAATTACTGTTACCGATATTCACGTTCTCAGTTGTTATATAGAACTTCTTTTGAATTTGGACGCTTTTCTAAGGTACTATCTCCACCTTATATCCAACACGAGTATTACTTTTTTCATAGCAATGTATAGGATTTCTTGAATAGCTCCTCCACTATCATTTAAAGCCTAGAAATGTCTGAACGCCTAGCTCATGCTCCCATCCATGCGCTAATATAGGACCGAGCATAGCTCCATCCTATATCAGCACACGGATAGGAGAGTGAGCTAGGCGTTCGAGTATGTCTAGGCCCTTTCATTCACAGAAATATTCTTGTTGCACAAACACAAAACGTGTACGTTAGGGCGGTCCAAAAAATGCCAGGTTTCAAATTTCCAAAATGTTTATGCACCAAAGCATTCCTATGATCAAAATAATATAGCATAGTTTTTTATAGAATCTTAAATTTCGTGTCCAGTAGCGATCGAGGACTCGAGATAAAATCCAGACGTGTTTAAAAGTATTGATTTTAGAAAACATTTCATGCAATGACTGTCTAAGTCTGCATGCATTTCATCAGACTCTGCTTTCGTTCTCTAGAGATCACTTCTTTTAACTGCTCGCAATAGTTCGCTTTCTTAGTCGAACCACAACGTTTGAAAATCATTCTTTTGCCATATACTAGATCCGTCAACCTCTCGACGTGTCACATGGAGTAAGATACTGCAAACAATTTCGAGACTTGAAAACGAGATAATGCAGCATGCATTTTATTCCATGCTTTGTCACACGTGCTTTAACTTATATATATTAAGGGTGCACTGCCTTACGCTTATCGCTCCTTAATGACATTTGAGATGAGGTCACATGCCTTTTTTATTCACAGATATATGCTCATTTTTCATCTCCTATGTAGACAGGTCAATTTGGCCTATTGCATGTTAAAGATTTAAAATAAAATGTTTTAAAAAATAAAATTATGTCATGCCACTTTTTTTCTATAGTACAATCTTTCAAAAGATAGGTGTAAAAATGTCATGACATTCGGTTCAGCCATTGTCGAGATATTGAAGGTTAAGTGATGCTACGTTTGTTTTTTTTCAAAGAATAGATCAAAACGAGTTTCGTGTGTTAACCAAACACTGTTTTTTAATGGGGGAAAATACTGTTCAAGCTCAGCAATGGCTCAAAAAGTGTTACCGAGAAAAGTGCTCATCGAAAACAACCATTTGCCGATGGCATGCAGATTTTAATCGTGGTCAAACAACCAACGAAGACGCGGAGCGCCCAGATCGTCCAATTGAGGTGGCAACGCCCGAAAACATCAAAAAAATTCAGAAAATTATTTTGTCCGGTCGTAAAGTGAAGTTGCAAGAGATAGCTGACATCCTAGAGATATCAAAAGGCACCGTTTCAACATTGTGCATACAAAATTGCGTATGAAAATTTGTTTGTTAAGTGGGTGCCGCGTTTGCTGCTTCAACGAGACAATGCACCGATCCACAAGTCGAAGAAAACGATTGTGAAATTCAACGATTAACGATTCGAATTGCTTCGACAGCCCTCATATTCACCATATCTGGTCCCATCTGACTTGTAACTGTTCGCAGATCTCAAGAAGATCCTCCAGGGGAAGAGATTTGGCTCCGATGATGAGGTTATAGCCGCAACTAATGCCTATTTTAAAGCTAAAGATAAATCATGCTTTAAAAAAGACATAGAAAATTTAGAAAGACGTTGGAAGGATTGTGTCTCTATGGAAGGAGGCTATGTTGACGAATAAAGTCGAATTTTGGAGAAAATTTGTTTTTTATTGGTTAGTCCCGGGACTTAATGACCCATGTGTTATAACAGCTGCAAATCTTGTTTTTTTTTTCTTAGAACCAACTTTTTTTTTTTAAATTGTAGTTAAATAAATCCATTTAAAGGAACCAGGATTTCCGGTTAACAGTATAATGGATATTAGTCCAGGCATTACGTCGCAATAATGAGTGAAATTCCAGAAAAATTCTCACATGCAATTTTTTTAATGAGAAAGTTTCGTTAAGGGGTCCCTTTTAACATATCCAAAATGCTAGAACAGATCAATTGCCAAACCGAGTTTTTTTTAAAACAGTTCCAAAAGTTACTTTTGCGTGGACGGATAATTCCCATTGCATTTTAGATCAAAATTTCCAACAGAAAAAAGAAAGAGAACAAAATTATGAGAAAATTTTGTTGAAAAAATAATCCGCTATCTTTTATAGGTTTCGAGTTAGGATATATTGAAAAAACCCCACTTTTTTGGATTTTCAGGGAAAAATCACTATGTTTCAAAAAACGCTGTGTACCTTTGCACCTAATTACTACACGGAAAAGTGCTTAACGGGTGAGCGAAAGTCATGTCATAGCGATAAGTGAAACATGGCTAACAGAAACTATTAGTGATAATATTGTTGCCCTTGAAGGTTATTCGTTTGTGCGAAGGGATAGACATGGCAGGAGAGGTGGAGGTGTTGCGGTGTATGTCATAAATGGTCTAAGCATCAAATTATTGGAGACATCAAAGGGTATTTTTAATGAACCTGAATTTATCATAATGGAAATATCTTGTCGTGCTATGTCACCGCTGCTATTTTCCGTTGTCTATAGAAGATCTCATGGTCAATACCTACATAATTTTGAGTCCTCCTTTTTGAGATTCATTCATGCATATGAAAATATTGTACTTACGGATGATTTCAACTTTGACTTAAATAGTCCGGGACCTGGATCTTTATATGTAAGGGTATTATTTGACTCGCTTCATCTATTTATAGTAGAACTCATAGACATGAACTCATCGCAACTGAATATGCTTGGAAATTTAGTATTTCTTCTCAAGTTAGAAAAACATATCGCGATATTCGTAATATGGATGAGGATGCCTTTCTGAATAAATTGCAGTCTGTGGAGTGGAGTGCATTTGAGGGTTATCTCTCTGTAAATGAGAAACAAACCTTCATAAGTAATGCCCTAGATGCAGCTTTGGATGAATTTGCACCTTTGTGCTGGTTTATCCCATCACAAAAAAGTTTTTGCCCCTGGATGACGGACGAAATCAAGAATATGATAAAGGAACGAAATCGCGTGTATAAGATTTGGAAGAGAAGAGGAAATCTAGAAGTACTTGCTGATTATAAGACTTTGAGAAATGGTGTCACTAGAATGCTTAATGAAACAAGGGACTCTTATAATGCAACAAGATTGGACAGTGTAAATGATTCTAGAAATCTATGGAAGGAATTAAGGGCTCTGGGATATGTAAGACCTAGGTGGGATAAGTTGCCACTAATTTGTTCAGTAAATTAAATTAATGCCTACTTTCTCTCTATTTGTGGTAACTCTGCATATAATGTAACAGAGTCAGGGCTCACTGACCTCCTAAATTTTCCTTTTGAGGATTCTCGATTCTATTTTCAAGACATAACTCCCCTTTCACTGATTGAGAGCCTGGATAACATAAAAACAGAGGCTAGAGGGGTTAATGGTCAGTCTATAAGCTTTGTTGTAAAGGCCTTACCAGTTCTTTTCCCACAGATACTCAGTTTATTTAACTCATCGTTACAAACATCTGTTTTTCCTGAAGAGTGGAAGAAGGTTCTCATAAAGCCTATTAACAAGATTAAGGCTCCTATACATGCTGGAGATTATCGTCCTATAGCAATCCTATGTTGCCTCTCAAAAGCATTAGAAAGAACTGTTTATTATCAGATGAGTGAATACGTTGAATCTAATAACTGCTTAAGTGCTTATCAGTCAGGTTATAGACATGGTTTCAGTACGCAGACGCTATTGCTCAGGGTTACTGACGACATTCGAAGAGGCATTGATAACCGAATGGTGACAATTATGGTCCTGTTTGATTTTAGTAAAGCATTTGATATGGTCCCTCATATTCTTCTTTTATTTAAACTTAAGAATTATGGATTCTCGGCTTCAGTACTTAAGTGGTTGTCATCATATCTATCGGGTCGTCAACAGTCAGTCGTTGGATTAAGTGGAGAAAGATCGGAGTGGGCAGAAATTGGCACTGGCTTGGGCCCCTGCTATTTATACTCTTCACCAATGATATTGGATCTGTTATCAAGTACTCACTTCATATGCTTATTGTGGATGATCTCCAAATATACATCCAGTGTAGTCCAGATAAAATCAACGAGACTATTGATTTATTTAAACGAGATGTAAGGGCGACATATGAATGGTCAGAAACTAAAATGCTAAGGATTAATGCAAGCAAGACTAAAGCCATAATATTTGGAAGTTCTAAATATATAAATAGTCTGGACAAGGCCTCTCTTCTCCCAGTTAAGCTTTTGGATACCATCATTCCTTTCGTCGACGATGCT
>CAKNWT010333145.1:33436-44431 GCA_932066315.1 Andricus coriarius
AGTATCCCTCTTGTAAAAGTAGCTTAGAATCCCCCCCCCCCCCAAGGGGTCCAGACCGCAGCCTGGTCAGCTACTAATATTCGCGCAAAATGTTTTTACGTGAAACTTGAAAATTCGAACCTACTACGAACAGAGATTGGCGAATATTTCGTTCATGATATGAATATGTGCCGGCGGTAATAATGGGTCGTATGATTGGTTAATGAAATTTTCGGCAATTGAAGTAGGGAGAGCTGTAAGCGCGAAACGAGAGTTAGGCATTCCTAATTAAGAGACGATTGCGAGTAGTAAATTCGCTTGCGATGTTTAAAGTGTATTACATTTTTGTGGTAAAATCCATTTTTGCAACGTTTGTTTAGAGCTTCGCCTCTGCATCTGAGCAGGTAACATATTATTTGTAAATACGTGTGTGTATAAAAGGCTTAGTTTTTGTGTCGATTGTAAATCCGTGGCTCTTTGTGAAAATTACAGTGTGGCAAATTCATATAATCGGAACACCAATATGGGTATTTTCAATAAATAAATACTGATGGATGTAAGTGAGGCCCCATCTAGCAATGTGCTCCTGATCCTTATACTAAATCGAAAACGATTAGGATTTTCTCGCCTACTGAAATACCAAGCATCTGAATAACAGTTGACAAATTCATTGTCTCGATAATGGCGATATTTTCATCACACGTCATCTAACGAAGTCAACCAATTATCGATGAGTATTTTTATTATTATTCCGAACGCTCTTGAAATTTTAATTATATTTAATTTCCTCTTTCGTATGTCAATGGATTTTATATGTCCGTCTAATATTTATAAAAACGTGTTGGGTGTGTCGAATTTTATTGAATGAGTGACTTGTCATACTATCCGTTTCTTTTTTTGGAAAAAATATTCATCAATCGTTCGGCCATTTTAATCTATGTTTTCAATCAAAGGTCATATTAATGATTCGCAGCGGTTGGGGAAGCGCTTATTATTATTTAATCCCCAACCGCTGCTTGATCAAGCTGCAGCCGAAGACGAAGAAGCGACATTAAGACCAACCGCGGAAAGCAGGCACCTTCTGAGAGATGATCACGATTTCAGGACAAGAAGGAACATTAACATGCAAGTTCCTCTTAAGCCCCAAGATCTGGCTGAAATGGATACCACCCTGCATGGAGAAATCTCGCAAGAGTCCGACCTCAGGACCATTAATTGCTCAGTTTATGGTGCTGCGAGAGCTTTGGCTGATTCAAATCGAAGGCTCAAACCAACGATGGATCGAAAGACCAAAAGACGCTTACATCAACTGAACAAGAAGATTGGATGGGCAAGACAGAATGCGTCCCGTGTTCAATGTGTGATTGACTACATAACATCTGGTAGACCGTTCACGGAAAGGGTTCGAAAGTTCGGCCAAGAACTGAGGACCTTGAATCACACACTAAACAAGTCAAAGCTGCTGACAATCAAGCAGCATATTGTTGACAAAATACGGCTGTTATGTGACGCAAGGAGGAGAATACAGAAGAGGGAGAGATGGATCAGGGAGAATCAAAAGTTTCTCGCTGACCCATCTCGCCTGTTCAGTGATCACCCTGTTTCTGTCAAAAATCCACCCAAGCCCAACGAGGTAGAGACTTTCTGGAGAGAGGTATACAAGATCCCGAAAACACTGAAGTTGAAAGAAGATACTGACAATATCATCCGCTTCAAGGAATTCTGCGACCACCTCATAAAATCGGTGGAGGAATGTCGATCAGTCACTGCCGAAGAGGTGAAAAAAGCACTTAGAGGAACGAAGAACTTTTCCGGTGCTGGGCCCATTCCGCAGTGGCTGGTGTTAGGACGCACTACACTCCTACCGAAAAAAGACAACTTCTCCAACCCAGAGAATTACAGGCCAATAACTTGTCTGAACACGCTGTATAAGATCTTTACAGCTGTCCTAAACAACAGGATTGTTCGGCAAATTGAGCCTTTCATTGGCCTGGATTGACTATCGGAAAGCTTTCGATTAAACCTCGCATAGACTCATCATCTGTCTGTTGAAAAGTTTGAAGGTACATCCGCACATAGTGAGATGCATAGAGAGATTGATGCCTCTTTGGAAAACTAGATTTACTATCTCATCTGGAAATTAGCGTGTGACAACAAACAACGTCACCTTCCAGAGGGGCGTCTTTCAGGGCGATTCCATGAGCCCTTTACTTTTTAGCATCACACTTCTGCCTCTATCTCTCGCACTACGAAATTCTTCTGGATACCTCTGTGGCGACACTAACCAGCGCGAGCATAAGGTCACTCATGTATTTTATATGGATGACCTAAAACTCTATGCCTCTGGTAGACGCAAACTTCAAACTGCCATAAATATCGTCAAAAAATACACAGGAGAGATTGGGATGGACTTTGGATTGGATAAATGTGCCAAAATTCATCTGAAGACCGGAAAGATTGTTGGCGTTCCCGAGGACCCTGAGCTTGTAGATATAAGTATTATGAGACATCTTAACACTGGAGAGACCTATACATATCTGGGCGTGCCTGAATGCCGCATTCAGGACGTAACATCAGTAAAGGAGTCTCTCCGAAGCAAATACAAGTATCTTCTCCGACAGATTTGGTCTTCCAATCTGTCAGCGTTGAACAAGATATCTGCGACTAACATGCTTGCTGTCCCGGTTCTACTCTACTCTTTTGGGGTGGTTCAATGGACGAAGAAAGAACTTAAGGCCCTTGATGTCACCACACGTAAGATCATGCATATGCATAAAAGCTTGCATATCAATTCGTCAGTTCTGCGATTATACATTTCACGCCGTCAAGGCGGACGCGGACTTCTGAATCTCCAGTGTCTTCATAACCGAATTGTTATAAGTACAGCTTATATCGTAACCAATGGCAGAGATCCTCTCCTAAAAATGGTCAGGAACCACGAGATGATTGGTAAAGGAGCACTTGCGAAACGGATGCAGAAAGCTGTCATCCATGGGTCGCTTCGTGTCCTCAAAACACACGAGGGTTTCGCCGGCCTGTCGTTTTGATTTCAGCGTGTCCTGTGACCACCCGTCTCACGGTTGTGAGACGTGGCCATGTTTCAATAAAATTACTTGAATGCTAATTATTATTATAACTCTAGCCTCGACAGCATTGAACCTCCTCCTTTTATAAATATCTATTATACCATTTGAATAGCTTGATTAACAATCTTGAATAAATTAATTACAATTTCATGAATTTTTAGTAAAAATCTAACGTAAAAAAATAGAGTGTTACACCAGGATGTGCATAATGAAAAGCTAGCACAGTTGGAAGATAGGATAGTGAAGATTGAAAAGTCAAACCGGGAGTTTGGTGAAGGGGAGAGTGAAAATATTGAGAGGGAAAGTAATGACAAATAAGAGGTTGTTATATGGAAGTTCGGAGAGAATAGAGGATGATTTGACATGGGTAGAAATGAATATGTAGTATACGTTAAGGCAAATAGCAGAAGAGGAAATAAGTAAGAGAAAAAGAACATGGGTTAAGTATGGCAGAATAAAGAAAGAAGGTATAGGTATAGGTTACAAATGGCAAGTTCAAAATGCAAAAAGGAAAAATAAAAAAGGCAGAACAATTGGAGGAATGTTGATGGGAGTAAGGAACGAATGTATAACAGGGAAGGATAAGAAAGAGAGGAAAGAGCGAAAAGAAGGAATAATAGTAGATGAGGTAAAAATGGGAGGAAAGAAGTGGAAGATAATGGGGGTTTACCATATGTGAACGGTTATATGCAGGAGAAATCAGAGGAGACGAAAGAAATGATGGAAGAAAATAAAGAGATTAGGCTTATAATAGGGGGAGATTTCAATGCGAGAACAGGAGATACAGGAGGCCGGGAATGAGGAAGAGAGGGAGCAAGACAATCCAAAGACAGGATACTGAATGGGGAGCTTGGAGGAGTTGGGATGGTTTATCTTAAACGGAAATACAGAGGGAAATGAGGAAGGGGAATATACACACTCAGGAGGAGAAAGGGGAACGGTAATTGATTATGTGATAGTAGATGATGAGGTAAGAGTGAAGGTCAAGAAACTAGAGGTAGGGGATTATATAGATTCGGATCAGTTTCCCATAATAGTGACATTAGAGGGAGAAAAAAGTAATAAAAGTATGGATAAAAAGGAGGTCGCGCGTGATCTCGAATCGCGTACGGCCTTGGTGTTTCTGTACACTCACCCCTTTGGAGGACCGAGTAACTGGAGGGGTGGGCGGACAGTTCGTACTGCTTAATGCACGGTCCGAGCTACTGCTCTGTACCGACGTAACACTTCCCTGTAGTTTTCGTTACTAAATGTGGGCCTTTTTAATTAATTAGTAACAATACTAACTGTATCACTTCTTACTGATTTTAGTATTATACTAACTTTTTCTAGGTATCCATTTTCACGTTGAAAATGGGTACAATAAACTTTTAATCGTTACTGTAATATACGTAGAATTATTTTTCACCCTTCCCACCGAACTTCACCGTCGGATCATTTTCTAGTTTGAATCGCAAACAGGAGGCGAAGGTAAAAAGAGAAGGAAAAGGAGATTGTTCAATGGAAGGAAAAGAACAGTTTAAATAAAAGGTCCGAAATAGCAAAATGGGAAAGGGAAATGTGGACAAGGAGATGAAATTAATGATAGGAGAAATAAAAAGAGGATTAGACTGCACAAGCAAAAAAGAAGTTAATAAAGGAGGGAATAGAAGTGGATGGGATGAGAAACGTAAAGAGAAAATAAAGAAGGTTAGAATGGAATTAGGAAATTAAGAAAATAAAAAAGTAGTGGAGAAGAATATAGGAGAAAAAATAAGGAATACACTGAGTTGTGTGATCAAAATAAAGAGGAGGAAAATAAAAGGTTTGAGCCAGAGGCGAAGAAGACTAGGACGGAGGAAGAGGTTTGGAAGGTAGTAAATGGAGAGAAAAAGAAGAAAAAGAGTAAACCGGGATATTGAAATGGTAGAATGGAAAAAATATTGTATGGATTTGCTAGGAGGGATAGAGAGAAAAGTTAGGAAAGGAGGAAAATATGGTAGAGAAAGAGATGAGGAAGAGGTCATAACAACGGAAGAAATAGTCAAATTGTTAGGAATAATGAAAGATGGAAAGGCACCTGGTATAGATGAGATTCCAAATGCAGTCTGGAAATGTGTGGGGATAGAACTAAAGGAATGGGCATGGGTAATATGTAATAGAGTATGGAGAGGAGAGGGGTGGCCAGAGTTACGGAAAGAAGGAGTAGTGGTACCCATAGTGAAAAAAAAGCAAAGGGGAGGATTGAAGGAGAGATTGAAGAAAGGAGTTGAGGAAAAAAAGATAGAGCCACCGAATCAGACAGGGTTTAAAAAAGTGATGGGGGTGATGGACAATATATATGTTCTGAACTATCTGATAAATAAACGGATTAAAAGGGGGAAAGGGGCAATGATAGCAATATTCGTAGACTTAAAAGCGTCGTGTGACTCCTTGGACCGAGTCGATATAGAAAAACTTATGTTGAAAAAGAGGATAAGAGAGGGCTTAATAAAGAGAGTGTCGGAAATTTTCAGAGAGACAAAAAGAAGGGCATAGGTAGGAGAGCAAGTAGGAGATAGTTTCTGGTTAGTGAGAGGAGTAAGGCAAGGATATCTTCTAAGCCCACTTTCATTTAATATATTAATCTCAGATTTATAAGAAGAAATAAAGAGAAAGTGATGGGGAGGAGTTAGGATGGGAGAGGAAAAGATATATACACTAGGTATACGCGGACTATATAGTTTTGATGGCAGAGGATGAAGAAGGGACGACGGGCTCAATTACAGGATTGGATAAATACTTAGATAAGAAAAAGTTGAATTTAAATGTAGAAAATACGAAGATAATGAGGTTTAGAAAAGAAGGGGGAAGAAACAAAGAATGGATTGGGAGATGGAAGGGAGTAAAGTTAGAAGTAAAGGAGTTTAAATATTTAGGCTATACCTTGAAAATAAATGGAGATCATAGAGCTCATATAAGAGAAAGGATAAAAAAGCTAAAGAGATAATGAAACAGATATGGGGAATAGGGAAAAAAAGGTTCAAGAAAGATTGGTGAAGGAGAATGTGGTTATTTGATACACTGATATGGCCGGTATTAGATTATGGATCGGAGATATGGGGATGGAAGGAACGGAAAGAGATTGAGAGTTTACAAGAAAGGTATATCAGGTGGATGCTAGGAGTAGACTGGAGGACGCCTGGATATATGGTGAGAGAAGAAGCACAGAGGGATAAATTAAGTACTAGAGCTTGTAAGAGAGCATGGCAATTTGAGACGAAGTTAAATGAGGTGAATGGAAGGAAGTTAGCGAAAAACTGTTTGAAGGAGGCAGAAGAAAGGAGAGGGAGGGTGGTAGAACGAACAAGATGGAAAGAAGGAAGGAGGGAGTTTTTCAGTGCTAGAGATATAGGAGAGGGGAATAGAGTAAGGTAAGAAGAATTGGAAAGAAGGGACAGGGAAAGACAAATAATGGAAAGATGGGGAATGATTGAGGAATCTAAATATAATAAATGGTATAAGATGATAAAAAGAGGAAGGAGTACCAAAGTATTTAGAAAAGAGATGGGGAGAGAGAAGGTCGGCCAGAATAGCAAGATTTAGATTGGAAAACGAGGTAAGGGAGGTGATGTATTGGGAAAAGGAAGAGAACAGAAAGTGCAGAATATGTGAATGGGAGGAGGAAAGATGGGAGCATGTATGAGAAGGATGTAGGAGAGGAATGGAAGATAAAGGAAGCTGGCAAGAGAATGTGGTAAAGATTCTAGTGGAGGATGGAATGGGCGAGGAGTGGATGAAGGAGTTGGAGGGGGCTAGAGGGGCAAATGAGAAAGAATGGATGTGGAAAAATGACAAAATGAGAATGAGATAGAAGAGAAGTGAAAGTGAAGGAAAAAGAAGACGCATAAATTAGAAGCGTAAAGATCTGTCAGTAGTTACAGGTAGTTATTATGTAATAGTATAAGATCACGCGCTCACTCTTCCGACAGTAAAATTGCGCTATATTAATATAGAAGTGAGGAAGTAGACAGTCGTGTAGAAGTAGAAGTCATGTAAACACATGACTTCCGTTTCTTACAAGACCATCTACAAACTTTATATTATCTTATCCTTACTATTTACAAATATTTACAACTATTTACATCAACTCTTATGTCTACTTCCTTAAGGGACACATTATGAATAAAGAATTAATATTTAGAGGTGGCGCAAAGCGTTTTTAGTTCCTACGGACGAATCACGAATTTAACATGGGAAAAAGACGTTCTTTATTATTTGTTCTTTTAACCACCTTAAAAATATCGGATATTGATGTCAAAAAAAATGTTTAAGGAATTAGAACCATCATAAAAATGGAAGCGATACCTATACCAACCATTCTAGTAGGAAATGGTTTCGGAAACGTTCAGCTTTCTCTGACAAAGAAATGTAAGTGTGGATTTTTTTAGAAAATCAACTTTTAATATTTTCACAACAATTGGAACAGAAAACGATAAATATCTCAATTAGGTCAAAAGTTATAGAGGTTTAAAAAAATTGGGGTTTTTTGAAAAACAAAATACATATCGCTTACTATAGGTTAAAAAAATTTCACCTCTCTACGAAAGTGTGCATAAATCAGTGAAAACTAATCGCTAAAGAATGTAAAAAAAACTTCATTGTTAAGATAATTTTATTGCGAAAAAAATGCTCTAGTCATGACACCGTCATACATTAATTATAAATAAAGTTACAGTCGGGTGAAGGTACAAAAACACGGTCAACAGCGTCCATTTTAAGGACATTGAACTCTGACTTGTTATATTTTGTTGAAAAGTTAATAGAAATGAGGCGAATTCCTTGACATTTTCTGTAAATGTATGCGTCATAACAATTGAAAGTTTCAAATCATTGTAGCATGCAGAGTTAATTATAAAGGAGAGCCCTATCTCAGCTCCAAATTGTGCTGGAAAGCTCAGCTAAAGCTTGAAATAAGTAAAAAAAAGCAATTATTTTTTCTAGGCATTTTTTCTGCGAGCAAAAAAGGAGTCATCAGTTTTAATGTCAGTCAAGGGTCACTATTCGGCACTTTCCACCAGCTACCTTGTGTCTGTAACTTGGGAAAACTAAAAAAAAAAGTCGAAGGCTTAGGAAACTGATATTCTCCTGCGAACATAAATTTAACTTCTTACGTTGACAGTTCCACTGAAGAAAAATAAGAAACTTTTAGAGGAAGATGAAAAATATTATTGGAGCAAAATGATCACATAAGATGAAACTAATTAACTACCGACAAATTAAACACTTGAGCAATTCCAGGTCAACTTATCTGAACATTTTTTGTCCTTTCTTTGAACTTTCATATCTTTGGTGATTTTAATGATATTAAGATGTACTTTTTTTAAATTATTCAGAATAAGGCGCAGTTTTGAAAAAATATAACGATAGTATAGAACCAGCTAGATAGAATTTTTTCCATAGATTCAGCTCTAGAGTCGAAGTTGATGCGAAGAATTCGCAAAACTTCAAATATGTGTCAATGTCTACAAAATTAAACAAAATCATTATTTTGAACATTTTAATAAGTTTTAGTAACATTTATAAAAATATTATTGTTTTGCATTTTTTTAAAGCATGTGTCGAGTACGGTAGTTGTTTGAAATTTTCCGAGTTGTTTGCACCAACCTTGACCCTACGTTAAAATTATGGATTGAGATTTTGCCTGAAAGTTGGGCTTATCAGACGGAGAATTTTTCTACTTTTTTTATTACTTTTATTATATCATTTCCGCTGGTAGTGTATTTTTAATGTGTGGAAAAAATATAAAACGAATTGTTATAACGTCATATTTCACCCATCTGCCTTTTACCTATTTTTGACAATAACGCGCAATTGAAAAATTTCGTTACGATTTCGGTATTTGAATAAGGTAACCTAAATCAAGTGAATACGTTTTGGCAGTATAAAAACAGAACTTATTTCAAGCCTTATCTGAGCTTTCTATCACAATTTGGAGCTGAGATAAGGTCCTCCTCTATATTCAACTCTTTAAATTACAATTACTTAAATTTTTCAATTTTTATTACGCATACATTTACAGAAAATGTAAAGGAATTCGCCAGATTTTTTTCGCCTCATTTCTATTGATTTTTCAACAAAACATAACAAGTCAAAGTTCACCGTCGTGAAATCGACGCCGTGTTTTTGTACCTTCGCCCAACTGTAACTTTATTTATAATTAATTTATGACGGTGTCCTCTCTAGAAAAATTTTTCGCAATACAAATTTTGTCCCGTTAAGTTTGTTACGTTCTTTAGCGATTTTTTTTTCACTGACTTATTCAAACTTTTGTACAGAGGTCAACATTTTTGAAACCTATAGTAATTTCCTCTAAAAAAAACAACATATTTCGTCCCCGAGAGATTCTGCCTTCAAGTGTAGAACTGCCTGCATTGAAATGGATTCAGTCTACGCTATATTATTTTGGCCATGGGAAAGCATTGGTTCATAACGTTTCGAAAATGCGAAATCTGACATTTTTGGAATATAATTTGTCTATAATTATACAATTTCTTCAAAGCATGCAACATACTGCTTGTCTTTTTTTATTTATTGAAGCAAAATATGCGTTTCGTGGTATAATTATAAACCACAATATCAAGCATAGTTAGTTGCACTTGCAAGCAAGCCATAATTTTATTTAATTCACGCAAACAAATATCTTAGATTTTACAGTGCAAACCGAAGGCATGTCATACATAATATTAATTTTTTTAATTTCAATTTCAATTAACCAAATTTTTAAAATATCTTTGCTCATTTAAACAAAAATTATAACTTAAACAAGTTATATTTTCATAATTTTTAATTAGCATTTAATACCAAAAACTGCAATTAACACAATCACCCTAATTTTGGCAAGCATAGGAAGTTTTTTTAATTCTTATAATTAAATATTTTCTACCTCAATCCGAAACCTTCCGACCATTTTAGATTTCAGAAATGTATTCAAGTTTTTTTATTTTTGTAATAACACGTAACAACTTTTCAGCATGAGCCATTTTCGATTTTCAACAATTTTATATTTTCGGCTCAATGTAATCAAGAGCTCTAAATCATGTACTAAATGGATTTTTTGTTTGAAACATTTTGTAGAAAAGATACATCACTCCAATTTATAAAAGTATTTTTTTAGCCATCTTAGGATACATATATTGCAACCCGCGGATTACATAGGGACCCTGTAAATAGGAAATTCTCTAAAGTAGTCTATAATTTGGCGAATCCGAAAAAGCGCATGGCACAGCGAGCCCACACGCGTAACGAACGACCGAGCTCTTCTTTTGTCAAGCTGGTGATCCCACTAGACAAGGTGATCCCCAGACTGTCCATTGAAAGCATAGACTTTCTTTAGATACCTAAGGTGAACTGACTCTGGATCCGGTGTGAAGTTCACGAAGGATTTAGTGAAAGTTTATTGAGCCAGTGATAAGCTCCGAACGTATGTGGGGTTCGTGTGGGTTATTAGAATTTGCCGGTATGTATTTTTAGGCTATTATTTACAATAACCTAAAAATAATGATAATGGTCCTTAAAACTAAGCCTTAAAACTAACATCCATCCATACCTTAACTCTAGGATCACACGCTCTTATCGCCTTGCCTTCCTCGCTTCGCCTCGTTCGCACGTTCCTACTCTTACTTCCGCGTTTACTACCTGATACTTATCTACTATTTACAATATTTACATACTATTTGTATCTACTTCCTCTCCTATTTACAATCTTTCCTTCTCCATTCCTTTTCCCCCTTTCTTCTTATCTTCTCCATCCTACCCAACACTCCCTTCACCCATCCTACTGCCCTTACACATCAATCTAAACTCCTTCCTCATTTCTACGTACTCCTCCCTTTTCACTGTACCCCTTTTCCACTTCTTGTACTTCCTCTTTACCTTTCTTCTTATCTTTTTACCTGCCCTATCCCACCAC
>CAKNWT010333149.1:7041-24579 GCA_932066315.1 Andricus coriarius
ACTTATGTAAAGAGGATTATTACATTGTTTTACAATGCAGCTTAAAATGCTAAATAATATGGAATAGAATTATATGAAATTTATAGTTTCGTATTTCTTTGGCTTATATTATGATAAAAGAAAGATATCAGTTGAAAAAGTTACGCAAATATTTAAAATTCTATTTCAAATAAGTAAGACAACGACTTGTGCTTATACAAATTGGTAATCATTTATTTATTTCGTCATCAGATTGTCTCTTCTTGTACATTTTTTCGTAAAGAGGCTCTTCCAGTTTTTTATAATGAGTACCACGTATGCTAATTTTTTCATAATCACAGCAATTTTTTTTCACTCTATTGGTAAGTAACATAACCGATATATTTTAAGAATTTGAATAAAAATTTTATTTATATTAATAGTGTTAGAGCAAGAAAGCACGAACCATACATATTTAAAAAAGTACTTCTTTCGATTCTCGTAGTTTCGACTCCCATGTTTGGAAGCTGTCCAAGTTTCCAGGGTGAACAGAGAAAGTATTTGGAAGATTTTGAATTTCAAGGTCAATTAAAAATCTGAATTTTTCTATATTGGCCCATAATTCACCATGGGTCTGGAGAGTGAACGTTTTTCAAAAAGGGTTTCGTTAGATTGTCTTAGTCCCGAATTCCATTTCTGGAAGCTTTTCAACTTTCCAGGGCGAATATTGAATCATTTGGAAGATTTTAGATTTCAAGGTGGATCTAAAATCAGAATTTTTCTATATCACACTATAAATTATTCTGGCTCTAGAAACTAAAAGTTTTTTCAAACAAGTGTTTCTTTAGGCTAACTTAGTTCCGGCTCCCGTTTCTAGAAGCTTTCCGAGTTTCCAGGAAGAATAGAGAACGTTTTGGAAGATTTTGAATTTCAAGGTCAATTTAAAATCTGCATTTTCCTTCATTGGCCTATAAATCACTGTTGCTCTGGAAATTAAGTCTTCTTCAAAAAGTGTTTTTCTTCATTATTTCAGTTCCGCCTGTTACTTCAGAGGCTGCTCAAGTTTCCAGAACGAATGGAGAATCCTTTAAAAGATTCGACATTTCAAGGTGGATTTAGTATCCGAATTGTTCTATATTTTACTATAAATCGCTCTGGCTCTAGAAATTACATCTTTTTTCAAAAAAGTGTTTCTTCAAATCAACTTAATTCTAACTACCATTTCTAGAAGCTGTCCAAGTTTCCAGGAAGAATAGAGAATGTTTGGAAGATTTTAAATGTCAAGGTCAATTTAAAATCTCCATTTTCTCATATTGGCCCATAAATCACTATGGCTTTGAAAATTAAATCTTGTTCAAAAGGTGTTTTCTTGATTATCTCAGTTCCGACTGTCACTGCTGAAAGCTTTTCTAGTTTCTAGGAGAAATAGAGAATTATTGGAAAGATTTAAAATTTCAAGGTTAATTTAAAATCTGCATTTTTCTATATTGGTTTATAAACCCCTAGGACTCTGTAAATTACATCTTTTTTTGAGAAGTGTCTGTTTAGATTATTCGCCTCCCCTTCTTTGGAAACAGACCAAGTTTTCAGGATGAATAGAGAATCATTGGAAAGATTTTTAATTTCAAGGTCAATTTAAAATCTGCATTTTCCTTTATAGTCCTATAAATTACTGTTGCTTTGAATATTAAGTCTTCTTCAAAAAGTGTTTTTCTTGATTACCTTAGTTCCGACTGTCACTTCTGTAAGCTGTCAAAATTCCCAGAACGAATAGATAATTATTTCAAAGATTCAAAATTTCAAGGTCGATTCAGTATCCGAATTTTCCTATAATGCATTATAAATCGCTCTGGCTCTAGAAATTACATCTTTGTTGAAAAAATAGTTTCTTTAGATCATCCTAGTTGCAACTCCTATTTTTGGAAGTTGCCCAAGTTTTCAGGATGAATCGAGAATGTTTTGGAAGATTTTGAGTTTCAAGGTCAATTCAAAATCTTCATTTTTCTATATGGGCCTATAAATCACCTTAAGTCCGGAAAGTAGACCTTTTTCAAAAAGGGTTTTGTTAGATTATCTTAGTCCTGACTTCCATTTCTGGAAGCCTTTCAACTTCCTAGGACGAATAGAGAATTATTTGGGAGATTTTTTATTTCAAGGTGGATTTAGAATCAGAATTTTTCTGTATTAAAAATCTCACTATGGCTTTGGAAATTAAATCTTGTCCAAAAAGTGTTTTCTTGGTTATCTCAGTTCTTACTGACACTTCTGGAAGCTGTCCAAATTTATAGAACGAATGGAGAATCATTTGAAAGATTCGAAATTTCAAGGTCGATTCAGTATCCGAATTGTTCTATATTTTACTATAAATCGCTCTGACTCTAGAAATTACATCTTATTTGAAAAAAAGTGTTTCTTTAGATTATCGTAGTTTCGAATTCAATTTCTGGAAGCTGTCCAAGTTTCTAGGATGAATCGAGAATGTTTAGGAAGATTTTGAATTTTAAGGTCAATTCAAAATCTGCATTTTTCTATATTGGTCTATAACTCACCGTGGGTCTAGAAAGTACACCTTTTTCAAAAAGGGTTTCGTTAGATTATCTTAGTCCCGAATTCCATTTCTGGAAGCTTTTCAACTTGCCAGGGCGAATACAGAATCATTTGGAAGATTTTTAATTTCAAGGTGGACTTAGAATCCGAATTTTTCTATATTGAACTATAAATCACTCTGGCTCTAAAGATTACATCTTTTTTCAAAAAAGTGTTTTGTACATTAACGTAGTTCCGTCTCCTATTTCTAGAAGCTGTCCAAGTCTCCAGGAAGAAAAGAGAATGTTTTGGAAGATTTTGAATTTCAAGGTCAATTCAAAATCTACATTTTCCTTTATTGGCCTATAAACCGCTACGGCTTTAGAAATTAAATCCTTATTTCAAAAATGTTTCTTTAGATTATCGTAGTTCCGACTCCCATTTGAGGAAGCTTCCCAAGTTTCCAGAAACAATGGAGAATTTTTTTGAAGATTTTGAATTTCTAGGTCGATTTAAAATCAACATTTTCTCATATTGTCCTATAAATTACTATGGCTTTGGAAATTAAATCTGGTTTAAAAAGTCTTTTCTTGATTATCTCAGTTCCAACTACTACTTCTGGAAGCTGTCCTAATTTCTAGGACAAATAGAGGATCATTGGACAAATATAAAATTTCAAGGTCAGCTTGAAATCTGCATTTTACTATATTGGCTTAAACAGCACTATGGCTATGGAATTCAAATATCCTTCCTAAAGGGGTTCGTTCAAATTATCTTAGTTTCGACATCCATTTCTGGAAGCTGTCCAAATTCCCAGGACAAGTATTTTCCCCTATTTTGGTATATAAATCACTATGGCTTTGGAAATTCCATCTTTTTTAAAAAAGTGTTTCCTTAGATTATCTTGGTTGCGAATCCCATTTGTAGAAGCTGATTAAGTGTTTAGGATGAATAGGGAATGTTTGGAAAGATTTCGAATTTTAAGGCTGATTTAGAATCCGAACTTTCCTATATTGGCCTGTAAATCTCTATGGCTATAGTAATTACATCTTTTTTCAAAAAGTGTTTCTTTAGATTATCATGTTTCCCACCCCCGCTTTTAAATGCTCTCCGAGTTTCTGGGACAAATACAGAATGTTATGAAAGATTTTAAATTTGAAGGTCGATTTAGAATCCCCATTTTCCTATATTGACCCATAATTCACTATTTTGCTGAACATTAGATCTTTTCTTTAAAAAGTGTTCCTCTAGATTATCATAGTTCTCATTCTCATTACTGGCAGATGTCCACGTCTCCAGGACGAAGAGAGGATGTTTCAAAAGAGTTTGAATGTCAGGGTGTATTTAAAATCTAAATCTTTCTATGTTATCCTCTAAGTCACTATGACTGGAAATGACCACTTTTTCAGAAAGAGTTTCTTTAGATAATCGCAATTCCGTCTCCCATTTCTGAAATCTATAGAAGTTTTCAGGACGAGTAGAGAATGTTTTAAAAGTTTTTGAACTTTATGGTAGATTTAGGATTCGAATTTTTCTATATTGGCCTATAAAGCGCCAACTCTAAAAAGAATTTTACCAAGGGTTCAATGTCAATATTCGTGAAAGCGCTATCACTGTTTGAAGTTAAGACTAAGTAATCATTCAACTTTACACATTTGTATTGCCCTTTTTCAGAATTAAGCTCACAGGCAGGGGATCGCATTATTCCTATAAACGAGATACCAGGACTCGATGTTCCTGAGGGAGAGCCAATAATTTGGGATAATAGAATGATTGGAATACTGTGTGGCTATGCGGTTTTTCCATTAATCCAATTCGAACAATTCTTTGTCGTACTACTCCAGCCCTCCAATACTCCTGAGATCATTAGGGACGTAGAATGGCTAATATTCATCTCCAACTGGTCTGACTCAAAGAGATATGGTCAACAATTTATGAAATCTGCTGCGCTCGCAGCATGCAAAGTAAATACTGCTGCACGGCTTGCTCTAGAGCGCCAGGCTGCGATTGGATGCCTGGAACGATCACGTCCTTTTAATGAAGCAAATATGCGTATGGCTGCTTCACAAAACACTGAACGGCGTGCAGATGTCCTTGAAACTTTGGGACGATGGCGTTCTTCAACGGAAGCAAATATGCATGGGCCCACTGCACAAAATGCTGAGCAGAGTCGAAATGGTCTCGAACCCCCGAGACGTGCGATTCATTATAATCGTGATAGTGCACCTTTGATTGACACACTTAGACCTGGTAGGAGGTTTCTGGAAGAAGTGCAACGTAGAAGAAACAGCCGCAGTTCAAAGCTTCATTGAGCAGCGAGAAGTAAACGTTTGGCTGACCATTGACCACTTGACCAGAGATGCCGCTACTGGGATTATCTAATGTAACATCTGTGAATTGGAAAATTAAAGAAGCAATCCTGCGCAGACTCTCTGGTCATCCAATCTATAAATCCTTTATGAAACACATAGCAAAGTCAACTCTAGGATGAACAGAGAAGGCGAATAGGGTATTCTGTCTTTCAATTCATGCAAAGAACGTTAAACTAGGAAACATAATAAAAATGTATAAATTAAAAAATAAAAGAGAAATTATTTACGCCATGAGCTTTGAATGGTCTTGCAATATATTATCCAAGTCCTTCTCCTCATTTTCCAATATTTCCATTCTCTGTCAGTGTTAGTGGTGATTGATACCTTTTACACAAGGTGTAATTAAAAGCTTTCTTTTTTGACTTTCCAATTGGAAGAAAGAAAGGGGTAAACAACTCCTAAAAATGCAATCAAGCGGACGTGGATTACGTCGGATTATATCTGATTACTCTGACTTAAAGGAGAGTAAGCGAGATGGTTTAAAACATCCCAACCGAATGAATCCAAAAGAGCCTTGGTCGCCAAGCCTCTCTGGAGACGAGCGTTGAGATTCTTTAGGTTCTCACAGTATCTTTCTGCGTCGATGGTCTCTCCCTGAGGCAGAGGATCGATCAAAATGATTTCATTTCGGTCCCAAAACCGAGAATCCTCACCTTCCAGTTAAAACCGCTCAAGGAATTCGGGAGCGCTAGCGCACCGATTAGCTCTGTGCTGCTCTGTCAGTTGTTTTGGGACCTACCTGGTGCATAATTTTCGGTATCCTGGAGTTTGCGTGAATGTGTCGTGTAAGAGATTTCTGAAGAGTTGTGGAAACCTCGCGGAAATTTCATCCACTGTCAATCGGCGGTCTTCACGAACAAGTTGCTCAATGTATTGCACAAACTCTTCAGTCAAAATGGAAGGTCTTCCACTTCTCTTATCTTCATGAACATTCGTTCTAATTTCTTTAAATTCTACGGGCAGGATCTGGATGACATTCGCACTGAGCACTTTGAGGAATTTCTTATTGACATGTTTCACGCAAACTGACACTACGGGGTTAGTTTTCGTACTATCGAGGTCCTCCTGTCCTCGTTGTGCTCAAGAGAACTCCCTCAACCACTCAGGGTTGCCAAACTTTGTGAAAACAAATTCCCACAGCCCAAAATGGCTACGGTCCTCTTACTTTCTGTACAACCCTCATATTAGGGAATTTCCCTAAATTTTGAATGACCTACTAAAAAGAATTGGGGAAATTTCCTAAACTTTAGGAAATTGACCACAAAGGGCTCATGTGACCATTGTGAGATGGGTGGCTACAAGGCACGACGAAATCACAACGACTGGCTGACGAAAATCTCGTGTGTCTTGAGGACACTAAGCGATCCAAGGATAACAGCTTCCTGCATACGAATTGGTGATAGTTGCGCACCTCCGAGAGCACCAATTACAAGGATAATTACTTTAACCGAATATTTTGGATACAGTCGATTCAGCTCCCTTCTAAGGTCTTGATAACTCTCCTCCTTTTTCTTCTACTTGGTAGTGATGCTGTATTCGGCCGTAGCCGAGAATTCGATCACGGATATAATTCGTTTCTCTAAGGTTTGGAGAACTATATTGGGTCTTTAGTGTGCAATGGAGACTGCTGTCCGAAAATCGTAGTTCTAAAAAATTTGGCTTGATTGTCAGCAGCACTTGTCAATCACACACTGAACACGGGAAGCATTCTGTTTCCCCATGCAATCTTCTTGTTCAGTTGATGCAAGCGTCTGTTGGTCCTTTAATTCGTCGTAGGTTTTAGCCTTCGATTTCAATCAGCCAAAGCTCTCGCATCACCATAAACTAAACAATTGTTGGTCCAGAGGTCGGTCTTCTTCGGCGTATCCTTCCGAAGAGAGGCATCCGTTTTAGCCAGATCTTGGGGAAGAGCTGCAAATTTTTGGCGGTTTGGTGGTGTCACTGTTGTTTCAACGAGCAGCCCGATATCCCAGAGTCACCGTTTAATAGACCTCACTCAGGTGACCTTCAGCTTTCGGCACGGATGTTACGACTCCGCTTAGGGGTTATTTTTTCGGGACCATCCCAGGACAGTTGTCCGCGACTGCTTATTAATCATTATAACCATATTCAGCAAAAACCCTGGGTACAGGGACCTTCTATCTTGAACCTGAGGATGTGTTCGGTGGCTTTTTCATAGGCCCTTCGATTCGATACCAAAGAAATCAGAACCCATGCGATAGTTATTCAACCCATTCTTTATTATATTATTAGCAAATGCTTTATTTATTATTTCGTATTCTGTTGATCTCTTATCAATTCTTTAAGGAACAGGCATCCCTAATTGTTGATAATGAGTACCACTATTGCTAATCTATTTCTAATCTCAGCAGTTTTCTATCAATCAATTGTTTAGTAGAAAACACGATATAATTTAATAGTTACATAAAATTTTTATTAATTGAAGAAGTGCTAGAGTAAAAAAGAACCAGACATACCTTATCCTATTACGTAATTTTAGTGTAAATAACAAGTATCTGAGTCAGGAGGCTAAAATAAATATTTTTACATAATTGATGTGCGTCGCGCCCGATTATTTTTGCGCCTCACGCGTTATTTAAATTGAGACGTAAAATTCGTATTGATAACAAAATTTCTTATTTTATAATATCTATTATCTGAAATAATAGAAAAAAGCAAGGACAATATTTTTGATAATTGATATTTTTATTTTAAGTTGTATGCCTATTATTTGTCTCGAATAATCGATTTCCGGAGAAAATATTAAGATAATATAAAATTGTTCCAAATTAGTTAATTCTTATTAAAATCTGTACCGATTTCTGATGAAATTTGCGAGTATTATCTAAAGCTCTACACCAAAAATACAATTATTTTGTATTAAAAAAAAACGATTTCTGGTATATCATTTTCAACTGAATAGATGAATTTTTAACCAAATAATTTAATTCTCAATCGACGAGATAGATTGTCAACTAAAATCATACATTTTCATCCAAATCGATTATTTTTAAAAATGAAAAATAATGTTCTACCAAAAAGGACGAATTTTAAACAAAATAATTAAACTTCAACCAAAGTGCTCAATTTTTAATGAAAATGATGAATTTTTTAAGAAAAACAAGAGTTTGCAACAAATTAGTTGATCGACAACCCACTAGCTGAATTCTCAACCAAAAAAGAAGAATTCTCAACGAAAAATGTCATAGTTTATATTTTAACTGAAAAATTCAATTTTAAAGCAAGGAGATGTAAATTCAACAAAAAGACGATTTTTCAGTTAAATAGTTAACTATTTTGTTAAAAAATCGTCTTTTTGGTAGAAGATTAAAATTTTCAGTTGAAAATGAAAATTCATCTGTATGGTTGAAAATGAATTTGTTTTTGATTAAAGATTAAGTTGAATATATAACCAACACAAATTAATTTGCAACCAAATAGACGAACTGTCAACTAAAATCATAAATGTTTAAACAAATCAATGATTTTTTTAACAAGATGATTAGATTTCTATCGAAGAAGACGAATTTTGAACAAAAAAGTTAAACTTTAACTAAAGAGATAAATTTTTACTTAAAATGATGAATCTTCAACCAAACAGATGAGTTCGTGACAAGTACTGTAAGCCAACTAGTTGAATTTTCAACCAAAAAAGAAGAATTCTCAACGGAACATGTAATAGTTAATATATCAACAACAAAATTTAATTATAAACCAAAGAGAGTTGAATGCAACCAAAAAAGATGAATTTTCAATAAAATAGTTGAATCTTCAACCAAAAACCAATTCATTTTCAAACAAACCGATAAATTTTCATTTTCAACTAAATACATGAAGTTTTAACTAAATGTGTCATTCTTTACCAAAAGAACGAGGTTTCAACCAAAAATTCAATTTTTTATCCGTAGAAATGCATTTTCAACTGAATCGATGAATCTTTAACCAAAAAAATAACTTTTGACAAAGTAGTTTACTTTTCAGCCGAGCACTTGAATTCTGAACAAAAGAATAAGAATTCTTAAAGGAAAATGTAATATTTAATATTTGAACCAAACAATTAAATTTTAAACTAAAAAAAATTAAATTTGACCAAAACAGATAAATTTTCAATAAAATAGTTGAATCTTCAACCAAAAACAAGTTCATTTTTATCAAACAGATTAATTTTAATTTGCAACCAAATATATGAATTTTTAGGTAAAATTGTTATTTTCTACCCAAAAGACAAGGTCCAGTAAAATAGTTAAATTTTGAACCAAAGAGATGAATTTTTAAATTAATTGATGAATCTTCAACCAAAAAAGGGACTTTTTAACAAAGTAGTTTACATTTCACCCGAGCAGTTGAATTATAAACGAAAGAAAGTTGGATTCAACCAAAAAAGACGAATTTTCAACCAAATAGTTTAACCTTTAACCAACACGAATACATTTTCAACCGAAGAGACGAATTTTCATTTTGAATCAAACAGATGAATTTTCAACTGAATACATTAATTTTGCACAATTAAAATTTAAACAAACAGATGAATTTTTTACCAAGAATATTAATTTTCTACCAAAAAGAAGAGGTTTCAACAAAATAGTTCAATTCTCAAACAAATAGATAAATTTTTACCTAAAATAATGAATCACAAAGAAAAAATTACTTTTGAAAAAAGTAGTTTTACAATTCAGCCAAGCAGTTGAATTTTCAACTAAAAAAGAATTATTAAATTATTTCTTCATTTTTTTAGAAAAATAATTTTGAAATATTATTTTACATATAAAAAATATGAGGAACAGGTTTTTCATTATTGATTTATATAATACAACTAAAATTAACGAAACTTGCCCAAATAAGGCAACTTTCGCAAATACTAGAAATTTTAGTTGAAACAAATAAGATAAAGGCTAGTTTATACTTTATTAAATAAAGATTACGACAATTGTTAATATATAAATTGTAGAGTTTAATCATTAAAAAAAAATAATTGTAGGGAAATTGTTTTACTTTCAGGGAAATTTTTTTCCCAGATCAAGGTGGAAAGGCTCCTAGAATTGCTCTGAATTCCCAGATATAACTGAATTCATATCAGTTATCTGAATTCCTTCAATTTGTGGAATTTCAAATTTTTAATGTGGATTTTTTAGAACTCCATGAATTCCAAGGACTTAAAGATAATACAGAGAATTCAAAGGAATTCAGAAGAATATAATTAATTTAAGGAATTCTGTGAATTTAGAAAATTTGAAAGAATTCTTAAAATTTGAAGAATTTCAGGGGATTTAGAGAATTGAACAAATTTCAGGAACTCAGAATATTGAAGTCACTAAGAGATTTAAAGGAATTCAGAGTATCAGGGGAGTTTAGAAAATTTCAGGAAATTAAGAGCATTTTAGAGCTTTTAGGGAATTCAGAATATTTCAGGAATTCACAGAAATGAAGGATTTCAATCTCAGAGCATTCAAGGAATTCAGGGATTTTCAGATATTCAGAGAATTCAATGCATTAGGAATATTCAAAGAATTCTGGGAATTCCAAATATTCAGGGAATTCGGGATATTCAGGGAATCCAGGATATTAAAAGGTTTCAATCAATGGAATTCAGGGGTATTAGAATACCTATGGATATTAGGGAATTCATGGAATTCAGGAATATAAAATATTCAACGAATTCGGGGAATGGAAAGAATATCAAGGGTTCTAGAGATTTCAGGGAATTCATGGTATTCAAAGAATTTCAGGGGATGCAGATAATTCAAAGAATTTCCGGAACTCAGAATATGCAAGGTATTCCGAGATTTTCAAGAATTTAGAATATTTAAGGAATTCAGAGATTTTAATAAATTCAGACAGTTCACGCAATTCAGGGAGTTTAATAAACTCAGAGAATTCAAGGAATTTAGAATATACGAAAATTCCGGGAATTCCGAATATTCAAGGAATTGGGGTAACTTGAAATATTCCAGGATTTCAGAGAATTCATAGAAATTAACGATTTCAGAGACCTTAGATTATTTCATGGATTGGAGAGAGCTCAAATAATTCAGGGAATTTCAGGAATTCTGAAAATTCCGAGTATTCTATGAATAAAGGATATTAACAAAATTCAGGGAATCTTGAGGATTTTAGGGATTTCAGATCCTTGAGAGAATTTATAATATTCAAGGAATTCAGGGAATCAATAATGTTGAGAAAATCCTGATTTCGGCCAGCCTGTAGGTTCACCTTCAGAGGTGAAACTGGATCACGCCACCCGACAGACCCACCGAGATAGACATAGAGTCCTTTGAGAATCTCGCAGTTTACCTGCTCGAAAATACCGAACCGACTTCCTCAAGAATAGCCTAGCCTACTCAGGAACCAGCCAGCCGTCCCTCGCAGTACAAAGCCTAGCAGCAACCACCAGTCGAGGCCTATGATCCCGAGTATCCCAGCCTGGACGAGTCAGCGCCACGAGATTTTCAAACGGGACAGGATTCCAACGAGTTAGATGATAGTGACATCCTTGTACTCAGTGCCTCTCCCATCAGGTTCTCGCCAGGAAAAAGAAACCCAAGCCCGGGACGGAATCACCCTTCCCCTTGTGGAGCCTCCCCCAAAAGAAGTGTTCCTCATGTCATACAAGACATTCGCCACCGACCTAAGGTGAAGTTATTCCGGATCGATGGAATAAACCTGACAGCAAGATCCCTGGTGGAGAAGTTGTGGGAGAAGTGTTTCGAAGACGGTAAACTACACATCCGACGGAGACCACGAGTTCCACCCAGGGAATTAGCGGAGCCCCAACCACAAGACACTTATCATTGATCTCCCCGTGTACCAGGTTCCCCGGGTCTACATCATCCAGAATCGACGGTCGAATCAGTGATATCCCGAGTCCCGGATATGAAACGAAGGGCAACCGCCGAACCAAAAAGCAAGCGCAGAAGGAGCAACTTAGCCAAGGAAAAAGAAGTCCCCATTTCCGGAGGCGTTTCTTGTATCACCCAGACCAGAACGGTCCTTTTCTGAACTCCCAGACCCTCGACCCTTTTCAGGCTCATCAAGCCGCTTAACGAAGGATTGACATTTTGGATGCTCGACAGGAGGTTACCTGGCTCTTGAAGCATTCCTTCACTCCCCGATCCGCAGTTCTTTGCAAAATTGTACGTTACAAAACAACCCTCCCCTATCTTTTTTCACCTCCCAACCAAGTTTAATTCTCAAAAAATTGCAAATTTAGTACTATAAGCCCATTATTATCTAAAACAATGCAAACGACTTTGCATTTTTTTTTCATTGAGCCACAGTTAACGAAAAGATTGACATCAATGTGTTACAAATTAAGATTTTAGTTCTGAATCCCAATTCCAATTATATTACTCATCCTGGCCCGCAACTCGAGAAATGCCCCCCGTCGATTTTGACCATAGACTCCAACTCGAGTACACCGGCATTGTCGACATTGACCGGTTATATTCTGAAATTCTGAACATGACGTACCCTGTCTCCAATTTTAAAACATGATTCTCCACCGCGTGAATTGTTACCGACAGAGTTCTAGTTTAAGGAAAGCAATATTTGAAATCTTTAAAATAAATTTTTTTTCCATCTTTGGTCAGCTTTTGGCCATTTCGTCCCACTGCAGCGCCAGCGTATACATTTGCAAACTATTTTTCATTTTTACTGCATTGTGCTGGTAAAACTAATACTTCAAAAAGTGCAATGAGCTTAATTTAGTTTTAACTAATATTTTCAGTAAGAACTCAAAATCAAATTGAATTTGAAAACTCTTCGTGTTTTCACAAAAGCTTTTATAATTTATCTTTTTAACCAGTTAGAGCTAGTTTTGACTGAGTTCAGGTATAACTAGTATATATTGACAAATGCCTCATTTATTTCTTCCATTGTGAGTAACGCTCTTCTTGTAAATTCTTCAATAGAATCCTCTATTTTTTGATAATGAGTACCATTATTGCTAATCTCTTCATAACATTAGCAGTTTTCTTTCAATCTATTGGTAAGTAGAATACACGATATAATTTAATAATGAGAGGAACAGGTTTTGCGATTTTAGTAGGGTCAGATTAAGAACTAACGTGAGATACTTTATCTCCTCACTTCATTTTATTGTAGCTTTTTACAATTATATTTAAGACACTTTAACAATTTATAAGTTTGTTGATGCTTTTTTGGGATTTCTGATGCTTTTTATTTAAATTATAGAAATAATAATGCCGATATTTTTAGACATTTTACTAACTCTTTTTCAAAGCTGAATCATCTTCGGTTTAAATAGCAATCATCTTAGATAGCAGGCTGAAATCAATATTGTTAGATAAATATCAGTTCTATTAGCTCGACCGCGTAGCCTTTTACCGCTGAAGACAGGCGACCGGAATATTTTCTTCAATATAATCACCTTGAAGCACAAGGTCAAACCTTTAATTTGAACCCTGCTAAAAGTTTCTATTACGTCATTTAGAATTTACAGAATCTAACCTCAGATTTGATAACAGCAATACAAAATATCCTTACTTTTTTACCCGAAAGGGATTGTGAGGGAAGGGGAAGTAGAGGAAGTCCCTACCCAAATCTACCTCGTTGCTTAGCCGACCTTACTCCGTAACTTTGCTGACTTTTCTCCGTGCCCAAGCCAAATTTACTCTGTGCCCTAGCGGACCCTAGATTACTTTACCTTATCCCCTACCTGGCTTTACCACGTACTCTACCCGATTTTACCTGGATCCGAGCTACATTTCCCGTTCCTTAGCCGACTTTATCCCGTAACTTAGCCAACTTTACCCCAGACCTTAGCTGACCTTATCCCGTACCCTAACTGACTTTACTCCCCACCCTAATCTACTTTACCCTGGACCCTAACCGACCTCATCTTGTACCTCGGCTGACTCTACCCTGTACCTTAGACGAAATTACACCGCATTATAGCCGACTTTACCTCGTAAATTAGCCCATTTTTTGCCGTACCCTAACAAAATTTACTCCGTTGCCTTGCGGACCTTACTCCCCATCCTAGATACCTTTACCACGTTTCCTAGCCGACTTTCCTCAGTAAACTATCCGAATCTACCACGTATGGTCAGCCGAATTTACCCAGTACACTATATAATATGGCCGCGTACCTTAGCCGACTTTAACTCGTACCTTTCTGGACTTTTCCCAGTATCATAGCCGACCTTATCCCATAACATAACCGACTTTACCACGTACCCTAGGCAACTTTGCCCCGCTCCCTTGCCGAACTTATCGCGTACTCTAGCTAACTATACCCCTTATCCTAGCCGATCTTACTCCGTACTTTAGATGACCTTAGCCCGTACTCTAACTGATCTTACCCCTGACCCTATCAGACTTTAGCTCTACCCCAGCCAAGTTTACAGTATGTCCTAGCCAAATTTATTCTGTAACCTAGCCGAATTTACGCCGTACTTCAGATGACTTTCCCCGTACCCTAACTTATATGATCTCGCACCCTAGCGACCCGAAAAGCTATATCAGCCGTAATTAGAGTTGACGTGTGTTAATTGTAATGGGTTTATAGACTTTTGTCTTGATTAATCATAAAATTTGATGTATTTCTATCTTCTATTTACAGAATTCAGTTCACCGTCAAGGAATCGCATTTTTCCTATAATCGTGATACCAGGACTGTATGTTCCCGAGGGAGAACCAATAATTTGGAATAATAAAATGCTTGGAAAACTACATCAAGGTGCCGTTCTTCCCTTAATCCAAGATGAACGACACTTTGCTATATTACACCTGCCCTCTTTAACTCCTGAGCACGTTTTAAGCGTAGCATGGCTAGTATTCATATCTAACTGGATTGATACAATGGGGTACAACCAACAACTTCTGCGAACTGCCGCGCATTCGGTAATGATTGTAAATTCCAACATAGAAGCCGCTCAAAATCGTCCAGCTGTAAATGAGCCCCTGGCTCAATCGCGTCGTTCTAGTGCAGCAAATACACCTAGAGCTGCTGCACAAAACTCTGAACAGCGTGAAAACGGTTCTCAACACGTGGGACGACCAGGTTCTTCTAATGCAGGAAATACGCGTAGGACTGTTGGGCAAAACTCTGAACAGCGTGGAAATGATTATCAACCCCTGCAACGATCCCGTTTTTCCCATGAAGCAAATACACGCATGGCTGCTGCACGAAACTCTGAACAGCGTGAACATGTTTCCGAACACCTGGGACGATCGGGTTCTTATAATGCAGCAAATACGTCTAGAGCTGCTGCACCAAACTCTGAAGAGCGTGAAAATGATTTTCAACCACTGGTACGATTGGGTATTTCTAATGAAGCAAATATGCGCAGGGCAGCTGCACGAAACCGTGCTCAGAGAGAAAATGATGCTGAACCTGTGTATCACTATGACACACCCAGGCCTAGCAGGCGGCAGCTGGAAAAAATTCAACGTATGAGAAACAGACGCAATCAGAAGAAATAGTAGCCTTATACATATTCTGCTACCAAAGCTTCGGCAAATGGGAAAATTAAATAAAAAATCCTACGCGACTTATCTGGTCAATTCACTTTATCATTCCTTCATGAAACACATAGCGACTATATCGCTTGGTTGAACAGAGAACTCACGTAGAATCTGCTGTTCCTCATTCTATGCAAAAATAATGTTGAACTTCATCATACAATAACAATAAATAAAATTGAATATAAAACGGAAATCATTTACGTCACCAGCCATCATCAGACTATTTTTGCTGCATCTTGTTAGTGTAGTTGTACTGACCAAACTTCTGCATACGTGAGTGACGCGACCTATCCAGCGATAGAGTCTGTCTGTCTGTTAGTCTGTCTGTCTTTAGATTTTTTGTTTGATAGTACGATAACTTTGAAAATAATTAAATTATTGGATTGGGCTTTGGTATAATCTTTGAGTGTCCTAAAATAAAGGCCAAGTTCGTTAGCCAACCATTTTGGATGAAGATTCAAAATGTGAGCACATTTTGAAAATTTTGGAGAACACTTTTTTTAATATTCGAAAATTCTATGGACGGATATTAATAATACTCAAAAAGGAGAACAAAATATTCTTTTACCTTCTTGTCTTTTTTTTGTGTCAATCAGTATCGTGCGACTTCGTTCACCTATTTTTCAATATCATCGAGTTCGTTCAACTTTTTTTTCTCAATATTTTTGATATGTTAAAATAATATTTTCAATTTATTTTCATAAAAAATGATGACTATTTGACAAGACCACTTTATTCTTATGTATTTTGACGCGCTGAATATGAATCCGAGGTATATTCACCTCCATCACGTCAGGTGCAAGATCATTTCAAGGTCAAATACAGGAAAAGCCGTGTAATAAATTTCAACAACCGTTTTGGGATTGCTGAATCTCGCTTGCTGGAGTTCACCAGCGACACATCTTTTGGATTCAATTGGCTAAACTCAGAGTACCCCGCACACTTCACATTAAAATCCGGCTTCTGACGAATTAGCTAAAATTGCAATATGACATAGTTCAAAGCCTCCTAATCAAAAAATCCTAATGAGTACCAGTCCAAAAAATCAAAAGTTGACGAGATAGGTGGGGTTGAACGCGAAAAATATAACCACAAGTGAATCTAATGTTCCGCTTGAAACTTTAAGATGAGGTTGCACTTCGTAACATGCATTTTCTGTTATTTTGACCTGAAGATGACCTTTAAATGATCTTAAACTGACCTTCACGGATCAAAGGAACAACAGTGATGACTATTTGACAAGACCACTTTATCCCTATGTATTTTGACGCGCTAAATATGGATCCGAGGTCTATTTACTTCCATCACGTCAGGATCAAGGTCATGTCAAGGTCAAATACAGGAAAAGCCGTGCAATAAACTTCAAAAACCTTTTACATATGTTTTTGGGTCGCTGCATCGAAATCCTAGGTCCATTTACCTCTATCGCTTCAGGTTTAAGGTCATTTCAAGGTCAAACACAAGAAAAGCCGTTCAATAAACATCAAAAACCTTTTACATATGTTTTTGGTGACGTTGAATAGAAATCAAAGGTCGGTTTTCCTCCAATCTTCATTTTTTTATATTTGTGTCTTCTCAAGATTTAAAATTTACCTTTTAACTACTCATAATACATCAGAAAGATGCTTTTTGCAAAGAGACATTGAGTTCAACAACTTTTGGTTTGAAGATGGTTGAGGCTCACCGTGCCGGTTTAGCTAATGAAAAATAATAAAAACATTTAATGAAACAAAAATTTGTTTAATTTCGAATTTGTTTCACAATCTGCAAAAAGCACGTTCTCTTGGATTTCTTTAAAGGCACACATCTCGAATTTCGTGCACATGTTCAAAGAATTATAAATTAAACAAAATATTTTTCGAATTTTATGTTCTTGTTTAAAAGAAAAAATTAAACATGCGAAATATTTACCATAATTTTTTAACCGATTGGAAATTTGTTTTTAATTTTTCAATATTTTAATATTCAAATCCAAAACCCGACCAGATAATATTAGACGATCTCAAATTTATTTCCTTATGTCTGTCTGAATATCTGTTAGAGCAATTTCAAATTTTTTGCGACTATTTTTTCCAAGACGTAGTTTTTGTTTTATTCGCAGAAAACAACATTAAAAATTTAAAAAAAATGGAATTTTTGGACAAACGACACAAGCTACGAAAAAAAAATAATGAGGAAAAATTTGTTCACCCAAAAA
>CAKNWT010333150.1:0-15650 GCA_932066315.1 Andricus coriarius
AATACATTACGTAACCAACAAAACCGTACTTCGAAGTCGCTGCTTAAAAATTGAAAAAAAAGAATAAATAATTGATTTTAAGAACAACGAATATGTATTTGAAGACAAAATTAAAAATGTCAAATTGTTGAGCCCGAAATGGCGGCCCTAAAGTTTTAAAACTTTTGGGTTATTGAATTTTTAGAATTTAGGGATAAGGGGTTCCTAAGGTCGTTTAACATGAAGCTGTAGTGAAAATTTAGGTATCAGAAGCACAGTTAATCTGAAGGTTTTCTTTTATGCAACGATATTCAATTGCTACGATAGTCTGTATCAATGTGAAGGAACAAAAGAAGGTTACCTTCTTAGCTCACTTTGTTTCAGATCAAATTGATACCTTCAGGTTTAGTGTAAAGGATTTTGGGTTGCAGAACACGAATTTGAAATTAAAATTTACTTGGAGTATAAGTTAATCCTTTCTGTTCTTTTTATTCTGACAAGATTTAAAAAATTTCTGACGAAAGTTGAATCGCGAGTGTACCATACATTAATTTAATAACTGAAACAACAATAAATTTCCTACTTGTACCTTCTGTTTGCAAAATTATCTGCAGCTGTGTATCCCGGAAATGCGCGACATAGACCCGAAGAAATTCATCCTCTTCCCAGCATTGGCATTGTTAATGTTCATTATTACGAAACTTATGAACATTAACGTCATGATTTATGCCCATTCTGTTACTTTATGGAAGTAGATGATGATAATACGCACTTCATTAGATAGATTGGTCCAAAAAATGGCGTGTGGTTTCCTTGGACTACTTTATTGGCCAGTGAGAATCCTGATAGGCGAATGGTGAAAGTTGAAATACGCATAGATGGCAAGATTGCCAACGTGACAATACCAATATTGGAACAGGATTGTTTAAATGATCGGTCCTGTATGGACCGATAATTCACAGAGCGAACGTATGGTCATTCTTTAACAATAAATCGTACCAAAATGTAGTTTAGACTCAATTGAAAATCTTTATTTATTTTACACCACGTTTCTCATACCGAGAAGGATTCGCGGAGGTATGCAATAATTGTAACAAGTGAGTTTTGATTTTATAAAAAAGTTTGTTGCGTCACAAGTTTTAAATCTGTTTACAGCGTTGGATATTTACCTGATACATGATTTAATGCTTTCACGATGATTCATTATAATAAATTTAAAGAAGGTTTTTAGGGTTTCAATCGTGTGCAAACCTACGAAACCTGCCGACGTTTCGTGAACATTGCCTGTGAATGGCCAGAGACCCCACCATGGGGACTGGTCGAACTTGATTGGCCAATCAAGTCTTTTAAAAAAAAAAACCGGGAGGACGGAAAGCCAAATTGGATGGTTATTGTACCCTTTGTCTCTATTGATGCTATTAGGATGTTTTAAGATTTCGACTGCTTCTCTATGTTTTCTTGGACTCTACTCTCATGATCCTTTACACATTGGCTCACCGCTCTCTCGGTTTCTCCAATATAGACTTGGCCACAAGAATAAGGGATTTTATATACTCCCGGATCACTGAGAAGTGTCTTTTTATCTTTAGGGTGGTTTAGAAGTTGTCTTATTTTCGCAGGAGGTTCAAATATGGTTTGGATGTTGTGTTTGTTGAGAACTCTTCCTATTTGTTCTGTGTTACATTGAATGTAGGGTAGGATGATGGACATTTTTCTCTCTCTTTCTTTAGTAGGTTGTGTTGACTTGTATTTTTTTAGTGTATTTTCTTATTGCTTTATCAATTTGTTTGTTTGTGTAATCGTTTTGTATTAGGATTTGATTAACGTTTTGTAATTCCTTTGTAAGTTATCTTTATCTGTTATGGAGACAGCTCTGTATACAAGGGAGTTGATGATCGATTGCTTTTGAGATGGGTGGTGGTGGGAGAAGGCATGTAGGTATCTGTTTGTATGGGTGGGTTTTCTGTAAACTTCATGTCCTAATGTGTTATCAGATCTTTTGTAAACTGGTACGTCCAAGAAAGGCAATTTTCCGTTTTGTTCAATTTCCATGGCGCACTGGATATTAGGGTGTAATCGATTGATGAAATCGAAAAACTTGTATATTTCATCTAGTCCATGTCTTCAGATGACAAACGTGTCGTCAACGTAACAGCACAAAAATTCCGGTTTAAGCTTGGATTGGTTAAAGATTTTAGTTTCTAGATTTTCTATAAAGATGTTGGCTATTACAGGTGAGACTGGAAATTCAATTGCTGCTCCTGAGGTTTGTTCGTAGAATTGGTTATTGAAAGAGAAGTAAGTATTATTGAGACAGTGTTCTATCAAAGGTATGAGACTCGAGGGGAAGTCTGCAAAGGATTAAATAATATCAATTATATCAGAGATTGGTACTTTTGTAAAGAGAGATACTATGTCGAAACTTACTAAGATGTCTTGGGGTTGAATGTGAATCTGTTGTACCTTTTTGATAAAGTCAAAACAGTTTTGGACGTGTGTGATAGAGTTTCCTTTGAAATGATTCAGTTTTTCAGCGAGGAAGCGTGCTAGTTTGTAAGTTGATGAGTTTATTGCGCAGACGATCTGTTTGAGCGAAATGTTGTTTTTGTGGATTTTTGGGAGTCATTTTGTATTTGGTTGATTCATTATGGAGAACAATAAAAAAACTGTGCAGAAAAATTCGCGATAAATGTTTCTTCAGTTTTCAAACTGCACGCGACACGGTTAATCCTTGCCAAAAAGCAGTTTTTAATCCAATTTTGCGATAACAAGATATTTTCAGAATTAAGAATTATATTCTTGTTGCTCACAAAACAAATGTAAAAAAGGTAAAATTTTTATCAAAATAAATACAGGGATCACAGCGTGAAAAGAGCTTAAAGAAGGGGAAATAGAGTAATTTTTTCACGAAAAAAGGAAAAGATTAAACATTTATTTATACACTTAGAAAAGAAAGAACAATCTTTTTATAAGAAATTGCATAGTTTTTAAATAATGTTAAATGATTTTTTTAAATCAATTCTGCCATTGAAAAATTTTTTCAATTGGATATACTCAGATCGTTAAAAATCCAGTCACAGCGATATAAAAAAAACCTAGAAAACGTAAAATGCTCTCTTAGTAGCAGGGAATATTAGGCTTCCTGTACATGACTTTTGAGCAACAAAGGTGTTAGTGATGCTAGGCCATGTGTAGTGTCGCTGGCATAAAATGGGAGGCCAAGCTCTTCTGCGGCCCTATCTGCGGCATGGTATAGAAACGCTACAGCATTGACGACTTCATGTTGATGCAAGAGTCGCATAAAAGAATCCGTGCTATTTAGAACTGAGAAGGCTGTATTCAGAACCGTTTTTCGATGAAGACACTCCAAGCTTAGCAAACTTCTACCCTCTTTACCTCGCGAGAGGTATATTCCAAGTACGAAAGATCTAGGATAATGACTTCGATGGATTGTCATCATCTTGCATGTGCTTCGGTCAAGTTGCTTCAACTCATCGACGTTCCATTTTACTGCACTAAACGTGTAGAGCAGTAGAGGAACGGCCACCATATTGGCCGCCTAAATCTTATTCTTCCCAGATAATTCGGAAGCCTACATTTTTCTAAGAATTGGGCGATACCGGTTTTGAATCGTCACGCGATGATGTATTTTCTAGTTTTCCTTTGTTCAGGTGGACGCAGGCACACTTTACGAGGCCAAAGCTCATGCCGATCGAACTAGAGTACCTATTTACCGCCGCCACAAGGAGGCTAAGGTCTTTTTCTGAAGAGGCATACAGTTTAAGGTCGTCCATAAACAATAAATGGTGGCTGTTCGTATTTTCTCTTCCATTAGGCGGCCACATAGGTATCCAGAGCTATGGCCTCGCAGCACAATAGATAGAGGCAAGAGGAAGATGCCGAAAAGTATTGGACTGAGACAGTCTCCTTGGAAGATCCGCTTTTTATAGATACCATATCTGGTAATCATCTGTCTTTCGTCAGATTTCACGACAAATCTTGTCCGCCATAAGAGCATAAGCTCTTTCATGCATCTCACTACTCTGGGAGGCACCTCGGGGCACTCAAGGAGCATGATATTTAGCTCACAGTTCGTTTTATCAAATGCCTTACGGTAGTCGAATAAAGCCATGACCAGATTGCAATGATACCGGCTCAATAGATGTTAATATCCTCTTTTCGAAGATGCCAGTGAATAGCTTCTGACTGGTTACCAATCTTCGGCCTTAGAGATCAGTACCATGCGTTCCTCTACCAAATATTGCGGGATGTGTTCTTCTCCGTTTAAGAAAGTAGTAAATAAACGAGCCAGATATTGGTGCGTAGAAGTGAACTTCTTCCACTAAAAGTTGTTAACTTTATCTGATCCTGACGCTGAAAAGTTCTTAGTTCTAGTAATAACTTTCTTCACTTCTTTTAGCAGTAATTGATGGACGCTCCTCCTCTGGACGTTGCAACCTTTACCTTTGACAAACGTTACGGAAGAGTGATATATCTGAAGCGTATTTATTTAGCTAATAACTATCTCCATACACTTGCTTCCAGAAAACTGGAATCTCTTCTCCACTAGGCGGATTTTTAACAGCACAACGGGCGTTCAAGGCGCTCTTTGCCTATTGAAAGAGTTCTTATTTTTTGCCTGCAGTGCTGCTTGATGGTCAACAGCTTACACTTTTTCAGTGTGTAATTTGCTTTCCTTAAGTTTCGAGCAAGTTCCCTAAATTTTGGAGTGAATTTTTTATCTAATGTTATGTAGCTAATCACTTCACTGAACAATTGATTATTTCGATGTCTCATGATAAAAAAACACCCTGTATACACTAGTCTAACAAAGTCCCTGAGAATCATATTTTAATTTAAAAAGTATTTGATAGGTTATTGGCTTTATCTAATTATTTTTTTTTTCGTTACCTCAACTATCATATTTTGAAAATTGTAATTGAAACCCAATTATCTAAATATCTGGGCTGGAGTCAACTGATTCTTTTTTATATTAATTACTAGGGGCTGCGCCCCCTGCGCTCTGCACGCGCCAATTCCCATTTGATATTATTTTGTTGTTTGTTTTCTTTTTACTTTAAATTTACCTAAATTAATTTTTAAATTTAGATCAAAGAACTCTATATGTGGTTTTTGTTTATTGCTCTTTAGTGCATTTCACTGAAATTTAGATAATTCATTATATATATTTAAATTTATAAAATTTGAAATTTTAATATCTTAATAAATTTAAAAATAAAAATTCAATACATCTTTAATGAAATAATTTCCATGAAATAGTTTCCAAGATGTACTACGTGGAAGTTACCAATGCAACATCTGAAACTGTGAACAAATTGTATTAATGGGTTCATACATATACCTAAACATTAGTGTATTATTATATTCATGAAATATTTAATTTATTTTTAAAATATTGAGAATAATAATTTTATAAATTATAATTAATCGGCATTTCTACATCGAGATAAAGCCACATACAATTGACAATGAGAAAATAAAGGCCTATTAAAATACATTCCTACTTTCTGAAAAATTTTCCCTTGCAATTTATTTATACTAATCGCAAAAGCCAAAACGATAGGAAATTGTCTTCTGTATAATAGAAATAAAATTCCCAAGAGACTAAAGCTAAAGAAATTCGTAGAATAAAAGCAGTAGTTCCTTCTTTTGGTCCAGTAATGTTTCATGTTAAACTTATGTAATTCTAAAATTTTTCAGCTTGTCCCGTTACAAAGTCCATCGCTAATACTTGTTACGTTTCAAGATTGTGGTTACTTAATTCTTTTTTTGAGAGAATGTAAAGTTTCCTCATTTATTTTGAAATGTTATTTTGAGACCACAATATTGAGAAATCACTTGAATTATGTTTGGGTTTCTCGAAGGAGGAATCACCTAACTCTTTCGGTTCTAAAGGACAAAATGTGAATTTTAAAAACAACCGATAAACTCACGATAATTTAACTGAAAAGAAGATCTATTTAACCTAGTCAGTAAAACAGATAGAAATAAAAGAAACTGAATACCTTCGTTACGTTTCTCTGCTGTGCGGGCCTTCGAAAAATACTAATGTAAGCTAAGCATGATTTCTCTTGGTTATAGTTTTTATTAAGGGGGGCTATTGTTATTTAAGTTAAAAAAAGAGCCTTTTTCAATAATTAAAAAAAAAATACAGGTAATGTATTTTAAATTAGCTAATCACAGTATTGTAGTATATCATTTAAAAAACATTTTGTGAAATTTTCAGTAAAAAATATCGAAAACTAAGCCGTTGTCAGGTAACCCGGTCGGGTTTTTTTTTTACTGATTTTTCAAATTTTGGTAACACTAGAAAGAGAAAAACGCGATTTTTGCTTTAAAAAGCGGTCAAATTGTTATTATAAAATAAAAAATCACAGCAAATTTTCAAAAAACTCGACAGGGTTACCTCATGAATTATACAGAGAAGTAATGTACAAATTTTGGATAGAATCGGTACAGTGGACTTGAAATGACAGCCTCCACCGGGTTTGAGAACGGGAAGTGTGGGTAAATCGATTTAAAGTTTTAAACAATAAAAAATCAAGGTTACTTACACAGAATCGTCGATGCTTTTTTCTTTCTTCTCTGCTAACTTTTCTCGGCATTTTCACTCACAAACGTATAACACGTTGAAAGTCTAACGAAAATCAGTCAAAATATACGAAAACTGACATGAAATAAGCTAACGTACGTATAGAATTGCTCCGTAGAACGCGTCGTTCTCGACTGATCTTTAGTACACTGAATCTTCCTTAGTTTTGCTCGAAATGCTCAAAAAATTTAGTAAAACTTTCTTCAGATGCTGTACATTCATAAAATGAAATATATATATTTTTTAATGTTTACAAAGCGTAGGGAAGCAATTCCTCGATTTTAAATTTAAGGCAAACAAACTTATGAAGCCAGGGCGTGCTCTCGATCACTCCCCCGAGACATAAGTGCACCGTGTAAATTAAGTTGAACTCTTTTTGAAAACTTCTCATTTACACCCACCTTACGAGCCCTAGGAGAAATACGTTTCTCCAGAGGAACTAAAACTGAAATGTAAACTCAAAATCTTTTGCGAGTGAGTTTAAATTTATTACCAACGCGAATGAAGAACTGAAAGGGACCTTTCTGCCGTTCGAATGCCTCTCCGCGCAGGGCGAGCACGCTGTGCCGTGATTGGCCGGGAGTCCCCACTCTATGCTATACGAATGGGTCTTCGTTTCCTTTGCTTTCTGCGATATTCGTCGCGTTAAATGACTTTCTAATGGGTGATATTTTAATAAGTATTTACGCGAGTTCCTATATTATTTCGAAAAGTGTGTAAAATTTACTTTTATAAAGAGTAGGATAAACCTACAGTTTACATACTTCACTTTAGTATTAGCATAACGATGGCACCAATTTTTAATATTAATTCATGAACTGATAAACCCAGGAATTTTAAAGAATTTAAGTATTCAATAGGATCATTCAATTGTACATCATAATCGGGTTGATCCATTCCTCCACTGTTTTACAGTAATCTGTACTGAATTGAATCATTTCTTTTGCTGCAAGTTTATTTAAGGTTTTTGTTTGTTCAGTTTATAAATGTATCGTTATTATGAGATGAGGGTATTGCACAATTTGATAAATCGGTTGCGAGAAGAATTAAATAGTACAAATAATGTATTATACATCAATTTAACGTCAATGGATAAATTTTAATAATGAAATGCGTTTTGCACTTTTTGCGCGTTAACCAAAAACTCTGAGTTCTGGTCAGCTCCAGTATGCACAGTAACTAAAAGTAGCTTAGCAGGTCACAACTCCCCCTTCAGGATCTCTAGATTGTGGTTCACACATGCTTTAACCGCTCTACTCGAAAATACCATACGATTGGACGGTGGGCACCTATTGGAATTTCCTTGAGTTCAGCTGACGTCAATGTGGTAACCGTGCCGCTTTCCATGTTTATTTTAGCCCGTTTCCTATTGCTTCTTCTATATAACCCAGCAAGAACATCCGAACTTTCCAATATTGCAAAAACATCACCATCTGGTGTTGATATAACAATTTGTTCTTGGGTTGGCGTAGGCTCATAGCAATAATGGCTTAAACTTAATTTAGTTGGTGTATTGGTAGGAATAGTGTACCTTCGCAGTTCGAATATGCGGCGCGGATTCGCATAAGAAATAAGCCGAATAAATCTAAGTTCTTCAAGTCCACATGCAACTCCACGAGGACCAGGAAGCCAGGTAGGAGGATCATGCATGCACCTGGGAGGAGCAGGCTTGGACTTGGACCTGGACCGAAGAGAAAGCTCGGCTGGAGGAGACCTAGATCTGACACGAATAGAAGGCTCGGCAGGAGGAAGAGACGTTCCAGTTGAATGACTTTTGTCTGGAGAAGAGGAAGATCTGCTACGAGGTATACCAGGAATAGGGTCGCCATTCGGTAAACACTCAAACGCTGAACTTAACTCTGCAACATGAAAAAAAGGATTAATTTTGTTTAAGTTGATATTTTGTGAACATCTTGTATCATAAGAAACTTCTTGAATTGACAAGCAATATGAAGGGCGATGAATCGAAGCACGCAAATTTCCAGGACTTGTGCATACACCTCATTTTGACGCGTGAATCCTCTTCATTTCAAATTTAGCGTATTTGTGGAAAATAACGCAAGGTAAGATTTTTGTCGGAGCCTAAAAGAGATTACAGGGGTAGAGGAGTCTAACGGACGACAGTTTCGACGCGCCCTCATGTATTTTTTCGATTTTCGACGTTTCTGACATATTTTCACCTTTCCCCGAAAAAATATGCAGGGAGCCAAACTTCTATAAACCTGTAGTCCCCTTTAGGCTCCAGGAAAACTCGTTTATTTCCATAAATAAGCTAAATCTGAAATAATGAGGATTCACGGGCCAAAATTAAGGTGTCCTCACAAGCGAAATTGTAATATTTTGAGACGACCCTTTAAAATAAAAATCGTGTGCATCTCAAATGCAACTTATAACACAGAATTAAAACAAAATTTAATTAAATATCCGGATTCAAGATATTATAGTGAACAGTGAAATACAGAAAGCCGACGCCTACAGATAAAAAAAACGTAAAATTGGAAAATTCATTAACAGTATCACTCTGTACAAACATGTATACAATACCGTGACTTAGTATGTGAACGTTTATTTTAAATTCATTATAAGCTCATAGCACTCCTTCTACTTTCAGAACTGAGAAATTCCATGTCAAATCTGAAGAATTTCAGCAATTGTTAATAATTTTAATGAAAATTCTAGTAGGATTTATTAAAAGTTTTAAGAGAAATTCGAATTATTTTAGAAGATACTTAAACTTTGAAAAAAATTTTCTAGAATAATTGGAAAATTTTCAAGGTACAGAAAAGTTTAAAAAAAAAATGTATGTTTTTGAAGATTTTGAAATAAAATTTTTAAGCTTTTTGAGGATCTTAAAATGTTTCAAGACAATACAACAATTTTCTAACGATTTCTGAGAAAATTTAATGTGATATTTTTTTGTTTTATTTTTGAAGAGAGTATTTAAAAACAATTGAAAACAAACTTTGATATATAAATAATAACTGAAAAATTGTTGTTTAAGAAATATTAAAAAGTTTTGAATAGATTAAAAAATAATTTAAAACTTGAAAAGATTTCAAAAAATTTAAAAGAAAATGTAGATTCTTGAAAATTTGGGAAAACAAATTTACAAACTTTTTCAACATTTTCAAACATTTTAAAAGAATGAAAAAGTTGATTGAGATTTGGGTAAAATTAAAATGATTTTTTATTTTGATGTAATTAGTTTTAAGAGAATATGTAAAAAGATTTTAAAAGATATTCAAAATTTTTAAAGAATGTGGAAAATGTTGAACCAAGTCTTTTGGTTTTGCAGGATTTATTACAATTTTAAGAAAAAAGTACAATAATTTAAAAAGATTAAAAAAAACTAAATTAATCAATTTAAAAAAAGTTTTAAACTAAGTAATTCAAACAGATGTTTGTCATACCTATCTTTTTCAAATATTTGAGAAAATTCTATGTATGTAACATGAATCACTTATATTGATTTCACTTTACAGCCTAGAAATCCACCGACACAGCTTGTAAGGGGCACATTACGCACATTAGTGCCAAACATTTAAATTGTCCAAAAGGTCAGCCGACAATTAAAGCGTCATCATGCAACCTGATGACCAGTACACAAATACAACCAGCCCTGACTTAACAGCAAGGACGACCTTTAAATTCTCCGAAAGGTCAGGAAACAATTGAAGTATCGTAATGTAATTCGATGACAAGCACGCAATTACAACCAGCAGTGACTCAACAGCAAGGAGGACCTTTAAATTATTTGAAGGGTCAGCCAACAATTAAAACGTCATCATGCATCCCGATGACAAGCACACAATTACAACCAGCCTTGACTCAGTAGCAAGGAGGACCTTTAAATTTTCCGAAGGGTTAGCCAACAATTAAAGCGTCATCATGCAACCTGATGACAAGCACACAAATAGAACCAGCCCTGACTCAACAGCAGGAGGACCTCTAAATTGTCCGAAGGTCAGTGAACAATTTAAACGTCGTCATGCAACCCGATGACAAACACACTGACACAACCACCCCTGACGCAACAGCAAGGAGGACCTTTAAATTGTCTGAAGAATCAGCCAACAATTAAAGCGTCATCATGTAACGTGAGGATAAGCACACAAACATAATCAGCCTTGTCTCAACAGCAAGAAGGACCTTCAAATTGTCCAAAGAGTAAACCAACAATTAAAGCATTATCATGCAACTCGATGACAAGCATACAAATACAACCAGCCCTGACTCAACAGCAAGGAGCACTTTTAAATTGTCCGAAGGATCACTCAACAATTAAAGCGTCATCATACAAGCTGATGATAAGCACTCAAACACAATCAGCCCTGTCTCAACGGCAAGAAGGACTTTTAAATTGTCCGAAGGGTCAGCCAGAAATTAAAGCATCAGCATCAAAACCGACGACAAGCATAATAACACCTCAGACTGCAAATCAGCAGCAGCAGTCAGCACTTCCTCCACAGGTTCCGCCTTCAAATCAGATGCTGATCACATCAGCTTTCGAGGTTCAACAGCGACAAGAGCCTCCAAATTGTCCGCAGCGTCGGACTACAACTGAAGCGTCATCGAACCTAATACCAAGCACACGTATAGGCGGAATTCAACAGCAGCCACTGAACCAGGCGCTGAACTCTCAGTTATATCAATCGCTGCCATCCACTGCAAATTTTCAAGTGCCATACGTTTACTTAAATGAGCCACCACTTTGTTTGCCATCGGACACGCAAAACTCAATTCAGTGGTATATACATAAAATGGAAATAAAGGAATAATATATGGCGCAGCTACAACATCTTTAAGTGCAGAGCATACTGTTGCAAATAAACAGACCATTGATCCAGCAGCATCACCAATCTGAACCTTCGTGCAGTCATCATAATAAAGAAGTAGGAACTTGCTTTTCTTCATGCGTGCTCATAGAAATTTTTGCATAATATTGCGAAAGGAACTACTTTGCTTTTCTCTAAGGGCCGTTCATAAAGTGCGTTACTAATGTGAGCTTTGAAAATTCCACTACTTCAATGAAAGTAGAATTAATTTGTTTCTCTTGTTGCAGGTTCATCTACTTGGGTGATAAATTAACTGTTAAATTTCTATAAAATTAACCTTCTGGGTAAAAAAATCATCTTTTGGGTTGAACTCTTGTGTTAAAAATTACATTTTTCATGATTCATCAGTTGAGTTACAAATTCACATCTTTTCTGGAATATGTAACTATTTTGTAGAAAATGTGTTGGTTAAAAAATTATATTTTCATTGAGAAAGTTAAGGAACGAGGAAGTTCCAGAAAGAGTGGAAGATGTTCGACTGGCAAAGGTCAAGAATGGACCGGCAGTGCTGAAGAATGGATCAGCAGAAATCAAGGATGGGTCGTCAGAGGTCAAGTATGGGTCGACAGAGGTCAACCATGGGTCGTCAGAGGTCAACCATGGGTCGACAGAGGTCAAAGATCGGTGGAGCAGAGGCTATCGCATTTAAACAAATTTTTTGAGAGCATTGACAATTAAAAAAATAATTAATATATACAGTTAATTAACAATTAAAATACACAGTTAATCAACTTAAAACGTTCTCTTATCATAAAAAGTTCTGTTTCAAATGCTTTTAATCATTTTGTAACTGTTTAAGTCTTAAAAACTGCGATTTTACATTTTTAAATTGAAAATGTATGATTAAAAATAAAGACCTAAAATGGAAAACTTGGTAAACTAAAAGATTTCAGAAGCAAGCACTGTAAACTGAATTATTACATATTCGAAAACGCTTCAAATTGACCTTAACGTTGAAAAAAGTTAAAATCGAACTTTATATAATTTGTATTTATATAATGTCAAATTAAATTTATGATGGTATTGCAGATAACTGAATTGATTTTTCTTCTAAAATTTTGTGAAATTCTCGGTCAATTCTTTTAATATTTTTGAGAAAATTTATTTTTTGAGAGCATTTATTTATCCGGTGATATGTTTCATAGGAAGTTTTATTTCTTCAAATTTTGCTTTTCATTCGTGTTAGTATTTATTTTAGTAATTTTTATACTATTTAATACTCTCGAATGAAAAGGAATTGAACTTGTATCATTTGTGAACAAAAGCGTTTAAAATTGGATAATTTTAAATTGAAAACATTTTAAAACACAAGCTTTCAAAATTCCAAACCATCAAACTAAAATTTTTAAATTTCGATTATTTTGTTAAGAAGTTGAAATCGTTTCTTCCAAGCGTTCAGAATTGAACAATTTTACTTTGAATTTACGAATCTCGAAATTGAATGATTTCAGATTAAAATTTTAAAACAGGACAATTTTGAAACTTTAAAAATAGAATCTTTTCCGATTGCAATTTTCAAAAAGAGATTATTTAAAATTCAGAGTAATGAACATTTTATTATTTCTAATTGAAAGAATTCAAAATTGAATATTTTAAAAGTGAAAACTTTTGAATTTTAATAAATTTGGATTCGAAACGATTAAAATTTGACAATTAAAAATTTGAAACTTAATTGCATATTTTAAAGTAAAAGCTTCTAAAAATCCAAAAATCTAAATTTTTATTCAATTAAAAAAAACCAATATATTACTTACTAATTACTTTAAAAATAAGAAGGCGAAAAAGAAAAACATTACAAGCTCAAATTTTTTTTGCGTCATAGACTACCATTTGCCCTTAATAATATTAACGTTTTTTTAATTGTTCGCAATAGGACGCAGTTTAAAAAAAATATTTTTATCTAAAAAATTTCAAAAACTACTTCAATTTGTTTTAAGTTAATTTTTGAACTGAATTTATGAAAATAAACCACTTTTTATTTTCTTCATTTTTGTATATAGATAGCTTAAAATGTCCTCTACAAGCCCTGTCCACGATGTAAAAAGCCATCTAAACAATAGATAGGGCCTGTAAAGAACATTGCAAGCTGTCTATATTAAAAAATGAAGAAAATAAAAAATGTTCTTTTCCCAAAAATTCAATTTAAAACTTAGTTTTTGAAAAATCCAAGAAGATATTGAAATTTGTTTGTTCAAAAACTATTGCTTCAAAACTGCGCCCTAATACTAATAATTAAAAAAAACCTTAATATCATTAAAATCACTAAAGTTATGAAAGTTTAGGGGAAAAAAATAAAGAAAATTTTCAACTTTGAATATCTTCTAATTTTTTTTTTTTTTCAACAATTATTTAAGGGTTTTTGTTTCAACACCTGAAAGAACAGATAGCAGAACTTTTATCAAAACTACTAAAAATAGCTGAAATTCCTCAGATGATTTGACATGGAATTCCTCAACTGAAAAGTCGCTTATAAACTCGTAAATCATTCCTGCGTTACATCAAATGAATTATTCATTACCATCGTTGAGAAATATTTGTAGGCATAGTCTCTCTTGTTGGCTGATACAAGCTTAGTTCAACTATCAGGAAATACTAACATAAATTTTAATAGTATTAAGGTAATTTAGAAAATTTCAAATTATAAGCTTCAATAAGGTCTAAAAAATGTCCTTAAGCCATTTTCGATAGGACTGATAGATGTTGTTTTAAACGTGCAAAATGCCCGTGAAGATTTTAAAAGTTTTATTATCTCAAATTACAGATAAGATCTTAAACATTGCATCCTGTAAATTTCAGCTTTTTGCTACAATTTTCCTAGGTCATAGCACGAGTTCAAGTTGAGGAACAATATTCAAAAGACTCTTCAATTCAACAAGCTTCCTAATCGTTTTTCAAAAACATGACTAGCTTTCATTCCGACCCATTTATCGTATTTCAAAGTCAAGAGTGTTTTTTGTAACGCTCACGCTCGCCGTGTAAATAATTTCCGACAGTAGTGTATATAATAACTATAATTATATTCACCAATAGCAGTAAGGATGACCACCAAGCTGAATACCAGAGAATAAACGCCCTTTATTTTTTCAAGTGGAGGAAAAACTGATTACAGTTACTATATTAGAAACTTTGTTCCAAAATGTAACTAATTACTTTGTCGCTTCGTTAGAGTACGTGGATAATGAATTATAATAGACGTCAAACTTGTCCATCTGAGATATTTGTATTTCATAAATAATTTATCTCAAGGGAAAATGATTATTTATTTAAATTCGTTAAAACTGATATCACAATTTCCAATATTAGCTTTTACGTTTTATGGAATGCCGTTTTTTCATGAGAAAACTAATATAAATTCTACAAAATATGTTGTAAGAATTAAAAACGCAAATAATATTCATTCGCAGATTTGATCAAATATTTTAGAAATTATCAAAAGTAATTTTTAATTTCAAGACTTTCAGTTTTCAAGATTTCAAGGGTTTTCAGCAATAGAATGCAAGGAATTACATAAGATTTTAAGATTAGGTTTTCACAAAAATTTTGCACGTAGCTTCCCATTCTTCCAGGACAATATTTTAGGGCGATGATCATTATAGACTTAAAATTATTTTCCTAAAACTTTATCCAGATTATAGAAGTATCAAGGACAATACATATAAAAAATATATAGTTTGAAATAAATGTATTTTCGTACTACTACTACTTCACACCTGACTTTATGCAACCGTATCTTATTGGCCAACTTTGTCTGGCTAGCACGTGATCAGCTATTACCCGCAGGGCTGTATCGAGGTATAAGAGACCCCAGTATATCGCCTTCTGTCATGGATCGATTCGAGGCTTTTCTGTCTTCTGTTGAGGAAGAAACATCTTCATATGGCCGTTCTGAAGGGACCGGTCGTCCAGATTCAGAGCGAAAAAGTGTTTCTAACATGTGAGGCCCTTACGATCAGAAACGATGAACTATAGAAGAGAAATGTCACGCCAAATGAGGATGTTAAACTCTTTAAGGAGGATATGATCTAGCTGAGGAGGAATGACTGTGCTGAGAACGTAATTGTTCATAAGCTTAAGGACTCGGAACCCCGTAACTAAAATCTTGCTGCGTTGGTTCATAAGGTGTTCTTCAAAGCCAAAGTGAAGTCAGTGGTGGTGGAATCAGCCACCTGCTTGGGAGAGAACCTAGGTTCTAGGCCGGTTTTAGTCAGTTTGGGCTGACCATC
>CAKNWT010333157.1:7250-19405 GCA_932066315.1 Andricus coriarius
TGCATTACGACACAATATGATACAATATGGCACAGTATGATGCAGTATGGTATAGTATGATACAATATCATACAATCTGATACCATATCATATAATATGATTGAATATGATGCAGTATCATACATTATGATGCAATACGGAACAATATGATACAATATGACACACTTTGATGTCAATATATGACACAATATCATATGTTTAGATATAATATGATGCAATATCATATGCTATGTTACAATATGATACAAAATAATACAATTTGATGCAATATGATACAATGTGATACAATATGATGCAAAATATTACAATATGATTCAATATCATACAATGATTTCAGTACTTCAGGGCGAATTTTCAATTTCATAATTCATACTTTTTTATCTGAAATTTAAGGTCAAAATAAAAAAAAAAGTTTCGAATTTGTTAATTTTGACTTTAAGTATTTTGGTTATTTGGATCAAAAATGTTGAATTGTTTATTTCTTGACCTCAGACTTGTAATCAGGTACCCGAAAACCTCACCAGTATTGATTCTGATGGAAGTTCGACAATTTTTTAATTTTTTTTAATTCAGGCCGTATGGATCCAAAATTTCAAATGTTCTTATTTCAACCTCAAAATTGTTATTAGAATCCCGACGAAAGCTCTAGATTTGAGTCCCGTATACATTTGCTAATTTATTGAATTTTCCAAAAATTTGGTCCATTTCGATAAAAAATGTAAACTTTTTTAATCTTGATGTTAAATTTGTCATCACAAATCCAAAACAAACCGTTAGTATTGATCGTCATCGAAATCAGCTATTTAAAAATTTTTTTAAGCAATTTGGGCCACTCGGACCAAAAAAGTAGAATTTTTTTAAATTTGACTTCAAAATTTGTAATAAGAACCCAAAAATCCCCTAGTTCTGAGTCTCATTGAAATTCGCTAGTATTTTAAATTTTGCACGAAATTTGCTCTAAAATTTGTTCTGAATGCCGTAGAATTCTGATAATTTAAAGAATTTTACCAAAATTTAGTCTATATAGAAAAAAATGTCAAATTTTTAAATTTCGAACTCAAATTTCTTATCAGAAACTGGAAACCCCCTAGTTTGGAGTTTCATAGAAATCAGCTAATTTATTGCTTTTCCAAAAATTTGTCTATTCGGATAAAAAATGTCAAATGTTTTAATTATAAATCCAAATTCTTGATCAAAAACCGGAAAACGCTAGTTCTTAGTCTCGTGGAAATCTGCGAAACTACTCAATTTTATAAGAATTTGTCCATTTGATAAAAAAATGTCAAATTTGTAAATTTTGAGTTCGAATTCCCGATCCGGAACTGTTTTGAGTTTCATAGAGATCAGCTGATTTTCTAAAAAAAAGTCGCAACTTTTTCAATAATTAGATTTGTTTTCCGCTTGTGTTTCAGCAATGCGCATCGAGACAAAACGACAGTAATCAGAATCTCCATACGAACGAAGTATATGGAACGCCTCTAGTGTGATGAAATCGCGCTCTAGATCCGTCGTCGATTCAAGATGACGACTCGATAATCCGTATAAGCATCCTACCGGCGAATCATGGTCCAAGTCTGTCCAGGGCTCCTGTTTTGGAGCTCTTGCTGACTACGTGCAGCTACGTTTATCATCGTCTCTTACGACCGGATATTCGCTAAGTAAATTAAAATTAGTCAATAAGAAATAAACGAATGATCACTTGGAGCCAAGTGCCACGGTGCTCGGATCTTTCCTCGCGTTGAAGGCTCTTATTCTTTTGTTCTCGACTTTGAATGTTTTTGTATTCGCTTCTTGTAAATATCTGGAGGTCTGCGAAATGTTAAGACTTCGCTTCGGCAATGACGCGCGAGCACCAGTGGATGCCAAAGTAAGTGTTCTTAAGGGCAGAAGGCAGCGAAGACATCGAACTTTGAAGTTCGAGGCCGTCGAATCACCGCTCGATATCTCAATACCTGACCAGAATCCGAGCGCGCGCTTGGATTTCCTGACCGGAATCTCAGCGCGTTTGAATTACCTGACCGGAATCCGAGCGCGCGTTTTGATTCGTAGACTTGAATCGCTAAACTAACACGGGACGAACGTAAAGATTTGTAAAGACAATGTATTCACTGTTTTCTTAGACCTGTGATATGAGTAATAGCAGCGATCGAGATACGCGGACTTAACTGATTATGGATGATGTCCTGCCGGAGCCCTCTCTCGGAGAGATACAAGGCAGAAAACAATCAAGATTGCGTGATTTCCCCGGGAAAGACTCGTATAATTATTAAAAATCTAGGATTAAGAGAGTTAGTATTTCTTATGAGGAAAGGGACTTTCGTGGTTACTTACAATTAGTCGAGCACCGAATCGAATGTGTCTCGGACACTTCGCATCACAGAGGTTACATATGAGATTATATTCCCCGTTCGTGAAAATGCGCGTTTTCTCTTGAGCAATTCCTAATACGATTAATTAGCATAATCGAAACTCGCGGGCTGAGTGTTACATACTTTAATTTCAGTCGCGCTTCCTACTCCTCAGTTGTTGTTCTAGATTCAGCTTCTAGAACTTGATTAAATATTGATATAAATATAAAGGTGCTACATGAACTCGTTTCAATCGAAGAAAATAAAGAAAATAGCCCTACAGAATTAAGCCCCCTTTTCACATTGTATATACCGGATCAAGGATTCACCTCTACACGTAGCTAACTCTAATATTAGCCTAGAGATTCGTGTTTGCTTATTAGTTCTTGATGAGCTCAGCTGAGATGGTCGCATCTCGCAAAATTACTGAGCGAACTGCACGCGATTATTCCACAACTCTTGCTGGAATGAATCTGCGAGCATCCCGTACATTTTCGTCAGGTCATAAGCCTTTCCCCTCTGTCCTCTTCGGAACCACGGCGAAGCATCATGGGACCTTGGACGCCTTAATGAAGATATATGGATACTAATTCCAAACTAAAGTCAACATTTCCGGGCACGAATCGTGACTTGCTTGATGATATAGAAACTATTTGAAGAGAGCCACATCTGTAGCATTTACTATTCAGAAGTTTTAATTACTGGGATATCAGCCTCTCTATTTAAGGGACATTTAAATTGAGACTGTGATTGAGGAAGTTGAATTTAAAGGACTTATGAGCGATAGGCTGTTATTTGTGATGCGCTTTGATTCCCTGACCGGAATTTCGAGCGCACTTTGATTCCCTGACTGGAATTCGAGCGTACGCTTTGATTTCCTAACCGGAATTAGAGCTCGCGCTTTGATTTACTTACCGGAATCCGGGCGCTCTTCAATTGCCTGACCGGAATCAGAGAGCACGTCGATTCCTGACCGGAATCTGAGCGCAGGCTTTGATTTCCTAACCAGAATTAGAACTCGCGCTTTAATTTATTTACTGGAATCCGGGTGCCCTTTAATTGCCTGACCGGAATTCGAGCGCACTTTGATTCCCTTCTAAGAATACGAGCGCACGCCTTGATTTCTGATTGGAATCCGAGCCCATGCTTTGATTTCCTGACCGGAATTAGAGCCCGCGCTTTGATTTCCTAACCGGAATTAGAACTCGCGCTTTAATTTCCTTATCGGAATCCGGGCGCTCTTTAATTGCCTGACCGGAATTCGAGCGCACTTTGATTCCCTAATTGAAATTCGAGCGCCAGCTTTGATTCCTGACCGGAATCCGAGAGCACGCTTTGATTCGCTAATCGGAATCCCGGCGCACTTTAATTTCCTGACCGGAATTCGACCCCTTTTTGATTCCCTGACTGGAATTCGAGCGTACGCTTTGATTTCCCAACCGGAATTAGATCTCGCGCTTTGATTTCCGTATCGGAATCCGGGCGCTCATTAATTGCCTGACCGGAATTCGAGAGCAGTTTAATTCCCTAATTGGAATACGAGCGCCAGCTTTGATTCCTGACCGGAATCCGAGCTGAGGCTTTGATTTCCTAACCGGAATTAGAACTCGCGCTTAAATTTCCTTACCGGAATCCGGGCGCTCTTTAATTTCCTGACCGGAATTCGAGCGCACGTTGATTTCCTTACTGGAATTCGAGCACACGCTTTGATTCCGGACTGGAATTCGAGCATACGCTTTAATTCATGACCGGAATCCGAGCCCACGCTTTGATTTCCTAACCGGAATTAGAACACGCGCTTTGATTTCCGTATCGTAATCCGGGCGCTCTTTGATTCCTCACCGGTATCCGAGCGTACGCCTCGATTCCCTGACCGGAATTCTAGCGCGCTCTTTTATTCCCTGACCGGAAACAAAGCACGCTTTGATTTCCTAACCGGAATTAAAGCACGCGCTTTGATTTCCTGACCGGAAACCGAGCGCGCTTTGATTCGTTGACATTAGTTACATCATTTCTAAATAAAAATCTTAAATAACGCGTCCAAGGATTACCTGCACTATAAATACATCCTGAGAGAAATGTAGGGAGGTCATGACACCTTTCTGAATGAATTTCAGTTCCGCGGATCGAATTCTTGCCCTTAGTTTGTAAATAGTTATAAATGGCGAGCCGTCCGAGGCACTTTGATTTTTCGGCGCTCGGTAGAACTTTAGCCCGCGCAGAGCGCTTTTCTCGGGCGATCGAGGGTAACATATACAATGTCTATATTCTAGGAACCATGTAATTTTTAAGTTCTGTACAAAGCGTTCGAATCGACATAAGACAATTTAATTTTGTACTTTACGGTGCGAGACTTTTAGCGGAAGGATGAAAGAAAGAGTGCGAGAGTGTGGAAGTTTAGAGCATAAGTGTAACACAATAATTGATAAACTAATCCTTGAGTATGTACTTATTACGAGCTTCAACAAGTATTGAATAGTATTATGACTTAAGGTAAGAATCGACTTTTATTTAAGGATCTTGAACAGATTGACAGGGCCAGCAGCAAAACGAGCCGTCGTGTAGTTTTCAAACGGATTTCTGCGACATTTCATTACCGACTGAAAAAAAAATCATTGACTGAAAATAGGAACATTAACATTTATCAGCATTTACAAGTACTTGGAAATACTCAATGTCAAAGAATTTAATTAAATTAGAACAATGAGAAAAACATTAATCTCGTATACACATTCACGTAAACTCTAAAAGAATACGTAAGAGTAAAGAGGGCTTGAGAAAGCTGTAAATGCAAAGATGACGGATTTGGAAAGCTGACTTTTTCTCGGAATTAAAGTCTTGCGATTTAGAGATTTAAATCCAGGGAATCCGAGCGCGTGAAAAAATCAGGTGAGCAAATCCGTCTTCTAGATTATAATAAAATAAGAAACACAGAATCTTTGGCTTGAAGCTCAACATTCAGGTGCGTTCGACACGATTATCAGATAAGTTTTAGAGATAGGCTGTAAATGAAGAAAAAAATTCGATCAATGTCCTTCGTAGTTGAATGTCGAGCTTTCTGGAGGTCGGCGTGATTACAGAAAGCAATCTAAGATGAACCCTAATGTTGTTAGACCTATAATTTATAAGATTACTAAATACTGTATGTTATTTCCTGAGCGGTTGGCGCAGCGGAAAGTCTATCTCTCATGCTATCGATCGCCGAAACTGAATATTCGTTTCAAGCTGCGCATTCGTTTACCTTTTTTATACTCTGAATCGCGACTGATTTTAGTTTTAATTATCTGGAGGTAATTATAGTTTTATAAAAAAATGACCATGACTTTTTTATGAGGTTTAATGATATTGAAAAAAAATGAAATTAGATCTTCCGTAGCGCCAATCGAAAGCAAGTTAGGCTATCTCGGTTAGTGTGCGCGGTATGATCAATATGATATAAAAATGGGTTATTGCCGTAAGAATAAACACGTTATTATGATAAAGATGAAAGAGTATAGCTGATAACGACTTATTAAATATATCATTAGGACTAGCCTTGTCTTTATAGGTTTTGTTGAATAGACCTCGTTTTGGATAATTGATACACTTTATTTTATACTTCATCCCTATTGGTTATAATACATTTCATATTAATTAAGTTCTCGTGGATCGTTTTTCTCTACTTATTTCTTTCCTCCACAGTGGAACAGAATCCCGGGAAAAGAGTTCAAATGTCGAACAAAAAAGGAATTAAAAAGGTAAATTATTTCCTAAACAAAATGGCGGACAGGATTTAAAAAAAAATTGATACAGTATTTGGAATCTGTGAAAGGGATTCAGAGGAAATATAATCATAAAGAAGGCAGAGAAAAGGTATGCGGGGAAAAGGATTTTAAAAAAATAGAGCTTTAATTTCCTTATCGGAATCCGGGCGCTCTTTCATTGCCTGACCGGAATCCGAGAGCACGTTGATTCCCTAATTGGAATTCGAGCGCCAGCTTTGATTCCTGACCGGAATCGGAGCGCAGGCTTTGATTTCCTAACCGGAATTAAAACTCGCGCTTTAATTTCCTTATCGGAATCATGGCGCTCTTTGATTTCCTGACCGGAATTCGAGCGCACTTTGATTCCCTGACTGGAATCCGAGCGTACGCTTTGATTTCCTAACCGGAATTAGAGCTCGCACTTTGATTTCCGTATCGGGATCTGGGCGCTCTTTAATTGCCTGACCGGAAATCGAGAGCACGTTGATTCCCTAATTGGAATTCGAGCGCCAGCTTTGATTCCTGACCGGAATCCGAGCTGTGGCTTTGATTTCCTAACCGGAATTCGAGCGCACGTTGATGTCTTTACTGAAAAACTTAAAAAAAGTTGATACAGTATTTGGAATCTGTGACTCAAAAGTATGACTCTTAAAAGCGAATCTTATATCGGTCGTATAATTTTTTTAAATTATGCTTAGAGGAATGGGTAAAAGATGGAAGGGAGTAAGAGGAAAATGAATAAGAAAAATGAGAGATAGAGGAAAAGGAATAAGAAGAAAAAGAGGAGGAAATGGGGTGAGAGAAAAGGGGTTCAGACGAAAAGAAATCAGAGGTAAGAGAGTCAGAGGAAAGGGAGTCAGAGGAAAGGAATCAGAAAAAAAAAAGATATAGGAAAGGGAGTCAGAGGAAATATAATCATAGAGAAGACAGAGAAAAGGTATTCGGGGAAAAGGATTTAAAAAAAAGAGAGCTAGAGGAAAGGGGGTAGGAGGGAAGAGAGTCAGAGAAAAGAGAGCCATAGGGAGGGGAGTGAGCGGAAAGAGAGTTAGAGGAAAAGGAATTAGAAGAAAGAGAGTTAGACGAAAATAAATAAGAAGAAAGAGATATAGAGGAAATGGAGTCAGAGGAAAGAGGCTCAGAGAAAAAAGAGTTTTAGGGAAGGGAGTCAGAGGAAAAGAAATAAGAGAAAAGAAAGATAGGGAAAAGGGAGTCCGAAAAAAAGAGAGTGATTGGGAAAGGAGTCAAAGGAAAATAAATAAGTTTAAAGATGTTTAGAGGAAAGGTTTACGAATAAAAGGAATAAAAGAAAAGAGACATAGGGAAAAGGGTGTCAGGAAATAGAGTCATAGGGAAGGGAATCAGAGGAAAGATATACGAGGAAAAAAAAATTTTTTAAAAGAGAGAAAAATTCTAGGTACCATCTTGGATCCGACATTTTGAATTTTGTATTTTTGATACAATATTTGAAATCCGTGACTCAGAAAGCTCTTTTAAAGTGAGTTTCATACAGATCAGATCATTATTAAAAACCGTTAGCCGCCATTTTGGATCCGTTTCATATTATCGGATGATTTTTGTGTGGCCGCCATTTTGGATCCGCTATTTTAAATCTTGAATTGAAACTGTTGGCCACCATATTGGATCCGCTATTTTTAATTATCAACATTCGAGACAATATTTGGAACCTGTGACTCCAAAAACCGTATAAAAGTGAGTCGCCATTTTGGATCCGCCATTTCGAATTGTGCATTTTTGATGCAGTATTTGGAATCCACGCAAAAAATCCCTAGAAAATAAGTTTCATATTATCGGATGATTTTTGTTTGGCCGCCATATTGGATCCGCTATTTTAAATCTTGAATTGAGACTGTTGGCCACCATATTGGATCCACAACTTTTATTTTTCACTGTTTGATGCGATATTTGGAATCTGCTACTCAGAAATTCGCCAGAAAATAAGTTTTATATTAATCAGATGATTGTCAAGATAACAAGGTGGATTCAAAATGGCGAACAAGATTTTCAAAATTTATTACAATATTTCAAATCAGTGACTCAATAATCCCTTAAAAATGAGTTTTAGATAAATCGCACAATTTCCAAAATCCTGGTCACCATTTTGTATCCGCCATCTTGAATTTTCCATTTTCGATAATATATTTTTAATCTGGAATTTAGAATGCCATTTTTGTAAAATTCATTCTCAAATAGTTTTTGTTTTAGTCATAAATTCAAAATATCGTATTAAAAATTGAAAATTCAAAATGGTGGATGAAAAGTTAAAAAAATGATCCAATTTTTAGAATATGTATCTTCTAGGTATTTTCTCAATCAAATATTTCAAATATTATACAGAAATTTCTAAATTCAAATGAAAACCTAGTCGCCATTTTGGATCCGCCTTATTGAATTATGAATTTTCAATAGAGTATTTGGAATCTGCGATTCAAAAATTATCCAGAAAATGAGCTGCATATAATTAAATCATTTTTCTTTATAACTTTGGTCGCCATATTGGATCCGCTTTTTAAAATTTTGAATTTTGGTTGAAACTTATTCTTAAATGGCTTTTTTACTAAAAAATTCAAAATATCGCATTAAAAAGAGAAAATTCAAAATGCCGGACCGATTCTTATGAAACTTATTTTCTTATCATTCTTATATTCCAAACATTGTATAGAAAATTCAAAATGGCAAAAAGGATTTTTTTTAAATGATACAGTATTTGAGAAACCGGGATTATTCGCCATTTTGGATCCGCCAATTTCAATGATGAATTTTTGATACATTATTTGGAAATGGCGGACATTCTTTAAAATTATCAGATTCTCATAAAATTGATTGTTATAGAGTTGTCTGAGTCAAAGATTTTAAATACTGTGTAGAAAAATACGATTTCAAAATGACGGATCCAAAATGGCGACCAGGATTTAAAAAATTATGCGCCTTTTTTAAAACTTATTCTAAAATGGTCTTTTCGTAGTCACAAATTCAAAATATCGCACTAAAAATTAAAAATTAAAAATGTCGGATCGATTCTTCTGAATATAATCGCCATTTTGGATCCGCCAATTTCAATCATGAATTTTTGATACATTATTTGGACTCTGGTACATAAAAATTCTCCAGAAAAATGATTTTGATATCAATCGGATAATTTTATTAAAATTGTCACCATATTGGATCCGCTATTTTGAATTTTGGTTACAATATTCAAAATCGGGTATTAAAAATATTGAAAATTAAAAATGCTGTTCCAAATTATGCGATTTGTGTGAAACTTATTCTTTAATGGGTTTTTAGTCACAAATTCAAAATGTCGCATTAAAAAGTGAAAATTCAAAATGGCGGACATTTTTTTAAATTATCAGATTTTCATAAAACTGATTGGTATAGAGTTTTCTGACTCGAAGATTTTAAATAATGTGTAGAAAAATACAATTTCAAAATGCCGAATCCAAAATGGCGACCAGGATTAAAAAAATTATGCGGCTTGTTTAAAACTAATTCTAAAGTGGGTTTTTCTTAGTCACAAATTCAAAATATCGCACTAAAAATTGAAAATTCAAAATGTAGGACCGATTCCTAATCGTTCCGCCATTTTGGATCCTCAGATTTCAATTACGAAGTTCTGATACATTATTTGGAATCTGGGACATAAAAATACACCAGAAAAATAATTTTGATATGAATCGGATAATTTTATAAAAATTGTCGCCATATTGGATCCGCCATTTTGAATTTTTTCTGATTTTTCGACATTGGGCCATTTTTTCTGGACTTCTACCCTGTTTAATTTGATTTATTTTCACCTCATCCTCATCTTCATCCTCATCCTACAATGGGAGGGCCAGACTTGAAATTAATTTCTCATTAAGAAGATTGTGAGAACGTCTGGGACTTGCCTTGTTCGTACCATTTCGACCGAGAGATTTCGCATTACTGATAATTCACACCGTGGCACTCGTTCTCTTCCTTTTCCATCGAATAAGCGTGATTCGAGGATCCCGAAGGATCCATCCTTCGTGCACGAGAATTCAATTTGTTCGATCGCAAAGGATGTCTCACCTCGCTCAAAGAAGCTTCCATCGAAATGCAACGCACCCTTGTCATTGCGTTTTATTCTACGTTCTTCAGGGTGCCCATTTAAAAAAAAAAATTTTTTCTAGAAAATTCTTACCTCCCAAATTTATACCTTTTCAGAAAATAATTAGGCCCAATTTTATATATTTTTTTTCATGTGACATTTTGGATCCGCCATTTTGGATCCTCCATTTTGGATCCGCCATTTTGAATCATGAATTTATAATTCAGTATTAAGAATCTGCTACTGAACAAGTACCCAGATTATAAGTTTCATATGAATCGGATAATTTTTTAATTTTGGTCGCCATATTGGATCCCCTTTTTTGAATTTTGAATCATGTGATCCAATATGGCGACGAGGGTTTAATTAATTATGCGATTGCTCTAAATTTAATTCTTAATTTATTTAGTCAAAAATTCAATATATCGCAATAAAAATTCAAAATGGCGAAGAAGATTAAAAAACGAAATTGATACAGTATTCGAATCTGTGACTCAAACAACTTTTATGATTGAGTTTTATACCAGTTTTACAATTTTCCTAAATCCTGGTCACTATTTTGGATCCGCCATTTTGAGTTTGTGTTTTATGGAATCTGTGACTGAAAAAGTTATCCGAATTATATACAGCTTTTTGTCTAAGGATTTTCTGAGTCAACGATTCCAAATATCGTATAGAAAATTACAAATTCAAAATGAAGGATCCAAAATGGCGACCAGGATTTTTAAACCAAAATTGATACAGTATTTGAAATCTGTGAATCTACAATCCCTTATAAATGTATTTTAAACCAGTCGAATAATTTTTTTAAGTCCTGGAAACCATTTTGTATCCGACATTTTGAATTTTTTGCTTTTACAATATAATTCTTAACCCCTAAAATTATAGCGTCTAAGGAACTAATTAAACCCTATTCACTACATGAGTACCAACTTGAAAAAAAATCGTTGACCTTTTTGCAAAAAATAAGATTTAAAATTGTCAGAAAACCCGCCATTTTGAATTTTGTGATACAGAATTTCGAATCTGTTACTCAAAAAATCTCCGGGAAATGAATTTCGTAATCAATTGGATAATTTTGTAACCATTTTTGTTGCCATATTGGATCCACTATTTTGAATTTTTGTTGCGATATTTGGAATCGGTGACTCAAAAAGTTGAGAATTAAAAATGCGGATTCAATATGGCGAGGAGGATTTTAAAAATTATGCGATTTGTGTAAAATGAAGTCTTAAATATTTTTTAGTCACAAATTAAAAATATCGGATTAAGAACTGAAAATTCAAAATGGAGTAAAAAGTTTAAAATGATCCAAAATGGCGGGCATGATCTAAACAAAGATTCATAATTTTTTTAAATCCCTGTCACCATTTTGGATCCGGCATTTTGAATTTCGCATTTTTTTTACAAAAGCCTTAAATCTCAAATTTATACCTTTTAAGAAAGTAATTAACTTTTATTTTTTGATATAATTATTTATGAATTAGTTATTTTTTTAATAATTAATTTAATTTTGTAAAAAAAATAAAATTTTTAATTTTTAATCTAAGAATTTAAATTTTCTCATCCTCAAAACGCAGGCACAAGATAAAATCGTGGGGGATATATATCACTATAGCAGTACCAACTTGAAAAACTTCAAGAAAATAATTTGTCTTCTAAAGTTCATAGTTTAAAAGAAAAATGGAAAACATAAATTTTTCTTTAAATTCTAAAAATTCAAAGCTTTTTTCTTTGGATTGAATAATTTTTCATTTGTTCAAAGAATTTGTTCTCTTTGGTTCAAAAAATTAGTCTTCGATTCAAAGAATCTTTCTTCAGTTTAAAGAATTTCTCTTAATTCAAAAAATATTTCTTTAATTTAAAGAATTTTTCTTTGGTTTGAAGCATTTGTTTGGTTCAAAGAATTTTTTTTGGTTCAAGAAATTTGTCTTTGATTCAAAGAATCTTTCTTTGATTTAAGGAATTTTTCTTTGT
>CAKNWT010333158.1:0-11270 GCA_932066315.1 Andricus coriarius
TGATTTCGATTGTAACGATTGCTTTGATGCGTGACACGAGGTACCGCTCAGCAGCAGTTGGTGGGACTGTAATTGGAATAGTGAGCGATCGTAGTTCGTACTCGATAGTGTAGTGTATGAGATTTCGGTATTTTTCAGCACTTTGGGAATCGAGAGAATTTTGAACATGTGAAATGTTCTTTCAGGGAAGTTCTTCCAATAGGATTAATCCTTTGCGGCGCAGTAGTAACCCAGATTACCATCTTTTTTAATCACAACTTTTTTCTCTAGATTCAATGTTTTTGAAATAATAACAACAATTTCCTTTTGCTATCGTATTTGGAGCATTGGAGAATTAAAAAAAAAAAAATAATGAACCTATTGCATAAAATTATAAATAATTATAAATAAACAAATGCTGAAAATCGCTCTTTTTTACGAAAGGTTTTACAGGGTTTTCGGGGTCGCTGATTGCGAATCCGGAGCCAGATTTGCAAAATTTAAAATAGCGCATCCAATATGGCGGAAGAGTTTTCAAAACATTGCAAACTTTTCATTAAACTTCATATCTTTGGGTTTTTAAGGTCGCTGATTATGAATCCGGAGCCAGATTTTCAAAATTTAAAATGGCGAATCCAATATAACAATCGAATTTTTAAAAAATTGCAAACTTTTCATGAAACTTGATATCTGGGGGTTTTTGGGGACGCTGATTACGAATCCGGAGCCAAATTTTCAAAATTCAAAATGGCGGACTCGTCCGCCATATTGGATCCGCCATTTGGAATTTGGGAAATCTGACTCCAGATTCGTGATCACCGACCCTAAAAACCCCCAGATGCCAAGTTTCATGAAAAATCCTTTAATTTTTTGAAAACTCGTCCACCATATTGGAACCGCTGTTTTGAATTTTGAAAACCGGGCTTCATATTCGTAATCAGCGACCTCGAATACCCCCGAGTGAAAAGTCTTATAAAAATCTAATAACTTTAAAAAAAAACTTGTCCGCCATATTGGATCCGCCATTATGAATTTTGGAAATCTAACTTTAGATTCGTGATCAGCGACCCCGAAAACCCACTAAGGTGAATATAACAGTAAAGTGTGTTTGATAGAAAAATGTGCGCCCCAAAGGGTTAAGGAAATTTTCTACAAAATATTACTTGCATTGCAGCAATAGCATGTCAAATAAAATAATCAGTTTTTCTGTGCAAAGTGAAGATTTCCTTTGTCTATTACTCATAAGAAAAATTTTGTTCTTATCTTACTTTAGATTAAGCTGCAAATGAATAGACACAAGGGATGAAGAAAATTGAATGAATGATTAATCAAACATAAAGATTTAATAGTCGCAGCGAAAATTTTAATTTCCTATCGATTACAATGATGATAAATTCCCTACTGTAATGCACATACGCACTTCTATTGGGTCATTGGTTTCAATTTCATGAATGAATATCAGACTATAGTTTGTTCACCAGTCTTTCGCAGATGTAGGATTACAGTGCTTCCTAAATATTAATTTTGATTTCCTCTACTAAGATGTATCAACATTAGATTCCTCAATTGATTATAATACTACTTTTAGCCTATTTCGTAAATATAGATGATAATAGGTAGGTGGCCGTATAGGCGTGCGTCTTGAATGGGATAGAGGACTAGAATTACGCATAATGCGGCGCACTAATTCCCATCAATTAGGTTCAACGATTTCCAAACCAAAATCAACCCTTTACACTCTTACTCGCAGATCCACTTAGAGATTACTGCTATCAGGAGGATGAGCGTCTAGACTCCTAGAGTAGGAACTGCAACGTCAAATTCTGAGACGCTTGGAAAAAGGCCGGGCACAAGTCACCACATACACTCAGCACACCCTTGTACCCCTTTTTCCTGGTGGATCTAATTGACTATCCACATGCTTAAGCTCTTTATATCATGGTAATTCGTTTGCGCGTAATTATCGCGACTCAGCATCTGTAAGTCACTCAGCCGCTGGGTCGTAACCAGCGTGCGCCCGTGTAGATAAGTTATCCATGTTCGTGCCATTTTGTGTAAGCTGTACTAATAGAATAGTTTTCCTGTAGAGTAGGGTCATGAAAAATGTTCGAATTTTTTGGTGCGATAGCGATTTTATAAAATTAGACTCTAAATCTGAAAACTGTAGACTTCAAACTCAACACGCGAGGACTCTATAGAATCATATTTGTGACTGCGCACGAAGAAAGGCATCTAATTTCCGGGAGCTACATTTTACAGGAGGAGCGATTGAAGAGGCAGTCCAATACAGGAACTCCATAAGAGGGCCTCGATTTGCAGTTTAATAACAATTTACATTTTTTAGATAAAAGAATTATTTTTTTTTATCATGAAAGAAGCAGAAAAAACTATCGATTGGTGTAAAAAGTTAAAAAGCGATTCTTTAAGAGTTAGGTACCTTTCTTCGCAGACAATTACATATATTAGTAAACAAAAAAAGATTTTTGAAAATGGTCTGTCTTGTACCATTTTTATGCTAGTTGATTAATCCTTCCAAAATACGGTAGATTATGCCTCTTATATACGAATATTGTGTTTTTACTCACATTTCCAGAATGTAATGATACCTTTACTGAAAAGAAATACGGGGCATTATTTTGAAGTGATCTTGCCTTAAAAAACCAATGTTCTCCGATCGGACTTAAACTTCAGTAAAGTCTAGTTTTATTAGATAGCAATTTATTTTTAAAAAACATTATATTGGAACAAATATTTACCAAGGGGGTACCACCATCCACTCTTAACCAACTCTTTTAATATCAATAAAATAGATTTTGTCTTCTACAGATTAGATAAGATTTTTCACGCCCTTTTCATTGATCATAAGCATTTTTGAAAAAAAGGTTCGAAAATAAATTTGTTCAAACTTGGACCATTTTTTGTGATCTTTCTTTTCAGACATGAAAGAAATCTGAGATTTTTTTACTTTGAGGACCTTGAGGTTAAAGAAAGTTGGGTTGACAACTGTTTGTTTATGAAAATAACCATCGAATCGTTTTGTTGCGGATACACACTGCTTCAATGATTTAAAACACTTTCAATATTAGGAAATTTGTTTTCTCTTTTATAGGTTCGACAGGTTGATTACCAAAAACTTGACCATTTTAGACAATGAGATTTTCGAAAACATACAAGTTTCCAAATAGCCCAAAATATTTTTCTTTGATTAAGGGTAACCCAAGAGAGTATAAAAATATAAATCTAAGAGATCAAGGAAGGCATTTGTGATTAATATGAATTTTATACGTTGCTAAATTTTGCGTGACAGGACATGCGTTTCAAATCATCCTGTATTACGAGGGTAATGCCGAAGGGGGGGGGGGGGGGCGGGGGGATGTGGAAGTCGAGAAAGGTAAGAATACAATAAAAGAAGGCACAGTATAAAAGTAAAGAGGGTTTATTATCACTAACATTGCTCGTAGTCCACTATCAACCCGTGGTGAAGAGTTGACTAGCAGCGTGTTCCTTTATGGAAGGTTTGAGCACTAGGGTGGAGCGAATTTCCGAAATTTTGAAATTCGGGTTGGCATAGTGAAATTATGTTTCCTATTGGGACAAATAACACGCCCTCGAAATTGTTTTGAAAAATATTAAGTCCTTCAGGTTCCATAACTCACGAGAAGTTTCCCAATACATATGTATCGATCAAGAAGAAAAACCGTAATATTCATTTTGGGCTTTAATGACTCCTTGGAAGGCTTTTTTGTGGTTCATTTGTTCATTTTATAGTCCAAGAGCTGGTGACGTTTTTCGTGAAGTGAGAGTATAAGTCCTAGTTTGTGACTTATATATCTGGGAAATGACCCTTCTTTCGAAACCCATAAATGCCAGACGCCTTGCCTGGGGCGTTTGGGCACCTGAGCCAGGTGAAAAAATTGGAAATTTGCAGTGACAGTATAAGAGCCAATTTTCTTCTAGGATCGATTATTGATGCCCCAAGTTTATTATTATTCAATCGCCAGACCGATAGCTTGGGAATAACATACTGCCAGACACGATAATTATCAATAAAAAAACTTGGATTTTGCAGTGAGAGTATAAGGTCTGGCGTTTTTAATAACATAAAGAATAGTATTCACAGGTAGCATTCGTAAAACGACAGGCCGAAATTCCGGGAATAACACCTTCAAAATTAAGTTTGAAAATGAATAATTTTCCTCTAAAGTGTGGGTCCAGAGCGGGGACCGGGGGAAGAGAGGTCGTTTATAAATAAGTTTTTAAAGTGAACTTTTACTTTTAACAGAAAGTTCGACGGTTTTCGTGCTCTTTTATATTTTTCTCTCGGAGCTTCTTCCATTCCATATTAATTCTTTCTTTCTCCTCTTCGCTTTGCTCGTGGTGAACGAGGGCTCTTATCATCATTTTTGGCGTTTGGATTTTCTATCTTCTTCCAGGTTCCAGGTCCTTTTCATCCTTTCTGGCTTCTTCTTCTTGCTGTTTTTTAATATTATCATTTCTTCGTCTTTCTGTATGTTCCCAGGATGAGCGTGATTCTTGTTCTAGTTTTTCTTCTAGCATTCTGTTTTGTTCTTCTGACTATAGTTTTAATTTTTTCATTTCTTCTTTGAAGTCTTTGGTCACTTGTAGACTGTGTTGATAAGATTCTCTTTCGAATTCTAAACTTAAATTAATCATCTTCTCCCTCAGGTCGTATTCTTGTATTTCGGTTTTTGGTGTCCAAGTTGTTTGCTGCTGGTAACCTCCTTCATAACCTTCGAATAAAGAGTAGCACTGATCGAGTTTTTGTTCTTCGTACTCCTCCTGGTTCCAATGATGAGTTGGTAGTTATATTTCCTCCCACCTCTGCTTCCTCTTCTGGTTCCGGGTTGGTTTGTAGTGCTGGTTGGGTTTGTAATAGTAGTTGGTTAGTTGGGGTATTTTATTTTAATAGTTTTCTTACATGGCGGTGTGGATGGTAACGTATTTCCTTTTCTGGCACACCGGATCTTTTGAGTACCAACCATTTTGCTGCCTGGCAGTTTTGTAGGTGTTGGAATATGTCGCGCCCCTAAAGCACTTTTTAACATAACTGTCAACGTGTTGAATGTTCCATTTTCTGAAAGGTAAAAATTTCGTACTGTCTTTTTTTGATCTTATGATGTAGTGATTCATTTCGGGGTATTAGCTGTCTACAGGTCTTCTTCTTAAGTTGTAATTGTTAGCTTGTCTTTCGTTTGATTTATCTAAATTTTTCTGTATTTGCTCTTTTATTATTTGAAACCTTCTCTATCTATCCGTCTATTTATGTATACTTTGAAACTCTATTTCGCTATCGATTTCTACATTTTGTCTAAGGGATTGGTTTGGTTCCAATTTTCGACCGAAATTTAAAATTGCTGGGGTTAAAAATGGTTCGGTTCGATTTGCTTAGGGGTAATATTTTGGCGTTTTTGTGTGCCTAATACCGAATTGTTATGGTAGATCTCTTAATATTGTATTTAAAGATTGGGTGCCGTTATCCGTGTGGAGGATTCGCCGTGTTCCCCAACGCGAAATTACCCGTTTGTGAAATTCAGATTCTATGGTGATCCCGTTAGCTTTTTTAATTGGTATTATTTCGACCCATTTTGTAAATAGGTCTATGAAAACTAAAATGTATTGATGTTTTCTCATTTAGGAACTCGGTAGTGGAGCATGATATCAGCTGCTACCATAGTCCATGGTTCTTCGATTACCCTTTTTCCCATCAATCCTATCTTATTTTTGTTACTAGGTTTTACTCGTTGACAGATCTGACAGTTTTTTACGTAATTGATCACTTCCGAATATACCCGTGGCCAGAATTATTGTTCAAAAATTTTCGCGAAGTTCTCTCTCAGCCTAAATGTCCTGTCAGGATTTCTTCATGGTTTTCCCGTAAAATTTGATGTCTCAAACCAGGGGTTTGAGTCTGGTAATAGAGCAGAGTTGAGTGGGTCAGTTGTGTGAAAATAGAGTTGCGAATCTCTGACTCTCTTCGGGCCTTTTTGCGATTTGTCTCATTTTTGTAAAGTGCCAGTCGTCTGTTTTGACGTTAACGTCCGCTTTCATTTTTTTCACGTTTAGGCTTCTATTTGCGTAAGCGATTACCTCATTTACGCCGTCGATTGTTTGCGTAAGTACGGCTCCCAACCCCGCGTTACTCGCGTCAGTTTCGAGTTGGAAGGTCTGTGTAAAATCTGGACATGTCAATATGGGTACTGACGCTAAAAGGTCTTTAATTTTTTCGAATGCCTCATCTTGTTCTAATCTCCAATCCCATGTTTGATGTCTTTTCAGTAGTCTATTCATCGGTTCTATTGTTTCGGCAAAGTGTGGAATAAAATTTCTGTGCCAACTTACCATTCCTACACTGTAAGTGTTTAATATTTTTCGGTTTAGAGAATTCTAGGATTGGTTTGATTTTTTTTTCGTCAACTTGGAGTCCTTTGTTTACGATAACAATGTCGTCTAAAAAAAAAAACGTTTTGCCTTAAGTCTGAAGTGATGATTTTATCCATCAGTCTCTAAAAAGTGTCTGGAGCACTAATTAAGCTAAATGGCATCCTTTTAAATTGCTACATGCCTTTTCCAGGGACTGTGAATTCGGTGAGTGGGTTTTAACTTTTTTCTAACGGAATTTCTAAGTAAGCTAATTTTAAATCAATTTTCGAAATAAATTTTGCTAATCTCAAAGTATCCGATATTTCTGTCATGAGTGGAACTGGGTAGAGGTACGTTTTTGTAATATTATTAAATTTTCTAAAGTTTAAACAGAATCTATAATCTTTACCTGGTTTCTTGAACATTACTACAGGATTCGACCCATCAGAACAAGTGGGTTATAATATGTCCTGTTCTAATCATTTATCTACTGTATCGTAAGTTATTTCTTTTATTTTAGGGCTTACGTCGTAGTGTCGCTGTCTGATTGATTTGTGGCCCTGGATATAAATTGTGTTTTTTGTTAGATGGGTAAACTCATGTTCTTTTCGCGGATTAATTTTGATTTTATTTTCGAAAAGCTTTTCTAAAAGGAATTGCTGTCTTTTGTTAAACTCAATAATACCTTCGCAAATTTCTGGCGAACAATTGAATTCTGTTATCAATGTCTGATATCTCGCTGGCTTTCCGATATTCCTTTCTTATTTTATTTTGATCAGTTACTTTTTAATGTTTCCAAAGATTACAGTCACTATCCTTATACTTTTCCTCGTATTTATGATTATAAAAAAATTTCCCCGAATTATCTCTCTTATTCTTTCTCTTAATTCAAGGTTTGCACACACTAAATGAGTGTGTGCTTAAGTCGTCACTAATGTCATGGGTGGGGATGCTCTCTTGGGAGTAGGACTTTGTTGCTTGTGGGGATGGATGCTTATCAGGGAGACTTTTACCGTAAGCTACGGAATGCTATGCAAAATCTTCCTATTATGCTTGGGATACCCTTCGTAGGATTTGTTGCAGGAGTTTAGGCGTTTTGTGTTTTTTGGGATTGGTAGTTACCAGGGGGATTTCGCTATCTGTTAGGGTTGGACTGTTTGTGTTACGATCCCTTGTGCTTTTGAGGTTAATGTAATTGGAAGGGCTAGTGAGTCTGGGTATGCTTCCATGGGATAGCGGGATTACCTGGTAATCATCAAGTTTCTGAGTCATAGCTTAGGGTCATCCGTAGGGCTTTTAGCATATCCGTATCTAAGATACATACGGATTTTAATTTTGAGACTCACCTGAAAATTAAGGGTTTCGCTTTCTTTCCGATCATAATTGGAACTACTTCTTGACCAATTATATTGACTGTTTCGACGTTCGTGACCGATAATTTTCGTGAAACTGGATTAAGAATTGAATATTTGGAATTCTGGACTTTTTCCAGTCAGTCCTTGTCCAGAGAAGAGTGTGTGGCACCTGTATCTACCAAAATTAAAAAAAAGCTTTTTTCGAATTTTCGCATCAGATGAAAACGTATTTCGATTATTTCGACTTTTTTCGAATTTAAGATTTCCGGCGTTTCGGTGCTAGGTTGTGGTGTTTTTGGCCCTAGTACCCACCTTACAGTTTCCCTGGTTGTAGGCATAATAAGGGCATTCTCTTTTAAAATGGCCAAGTAATCTGCAATGGTAACAGTTTAGGTTATTTGTGTTTGCATTCGCGCTTGTTTTAGAATCCTGTTTTTTGTTCGAGTTGGAACTTGTTTTAACTCGAGGATTCTGATTGGAATAGTTTCCCTGTTTTTTATGTTTATTCCCGTAATTTGGTTTTTGGGAATTTTGTTTGTTATTATTACTTCCTGAATTATTTTCCGCTTTTTCTGTGAGGAATTCGATCATTGGGTTACTTTGACCTTGATTTGAGCCTAACGTCATTTAATTAAGCATTGGTAACATTTAATTATAGGGGTTGAATGGATATCTTGATCTATTTATTCCGTTTTGGTTATCAGTTTGACCATTTTTATGTTCCCTTTTTTGTTCTCGGAATTATTTTTATCCCTGTTACTGTTATTACGCTTTTTTTCGTTTTTATCTTCCATTTTAGGTTCATTAATTTGTAAAACTTTCCCACGAATTTTTTATTTGACTAGCTTAGTTTCCCATTCTTTATCCAAGTCCTCTTATTGCTCATAGGTCTCAAAATCGTTCCTTTTAATGTAAATTTTGTATTCGATGCGAAGGTTTTCATAGGTTCCACGTAATTCCCATTCGCGTATTTTTCTAGGATAAAGCTTTGAAAATAATTTCCTAATTTCTGTCAGGTATGACTGAATGTCTTGAGTTCGTTTTTGGTTATAGAATTTATTTATCCTCTGAATTTTTTTAATTCCTCGAGAAAAATTAGCGGAACTGTTTTCTTTATTATTTCGGAATTTAATTGCCTAATTGCTCATAATTTGAAACGGCGTATGTATTATGCCGAAAGGAAAATAGGTAGCTGGAATTGTTTGATTATTTGAGTGATTGTCAGATTCGTAATCTCTGTCTGACTTATTAATGTCTATTCGTCAACGTCTGTTTGACCTGTTATTTTTTGTCGAGAGTCTACGTGATCTGCTTTGGTTTGAGTTATTTCTGTCCTCTAATGGTTCGCTGTCGTCTGTATCTTGTAATCACAAGTTAATAATTTTTAGCTATGAGCTGACGGGTCTAATCTTAGTCTTAAATTGTTTGATCTTTCTTCCCTTTCTCTAAAAAATCTGTCCCTTTGTTGGTTCATAAATTCGTTGTATTCTGTGCTTTTTAGAAGTTCTCGGGTTTTAGAATAAACTGTATATTTTTCTACAGAAAGAATCGCATTCTCACCTTTCATGATTTATTTCTATCTTATAACATTTCTGGGGAACAATGCGCCTAGGTTGGGTAAATTTTCATGATCCCAATAATATGAATTGTTAATTGGATCAAAGGTTCTGTTTGGACTTTGAGTAAGGTGATTATTGTTTTTAGTTTGATTTGGTTAGGTGCTCCTTGCGTCAATCAGTCTCTGTCTGTCCTATTGCCGGTCTTTAAGGTTTCGGTATTTTTTCTTATTAAACCTCTACCGTGACCTATAGATCTATTAATTATTTTTGGGATGGCCCCCATATTTTGGGGTCTGGTTGAGACCATATTTCTAATTATTGTTCTCGTTGTGACATTATTAAGTGCCATGTTTTGGGTTGGAAGTTCTGCCGTACATTCCACATCCAAGCTATCCTGGTCACTTACTATAGCTGTAGGGTTCGTCATTGTTATCGCGCTTGAACGTTTTGCCTTGTCGAGCGATTGAAATATTTATCGAGAAGAAAAATGTCTGTGGTGATTTTTTTTTCTTTTTTGCTTTGTTTCCTTTGATTATTTCCGCATTTTATTATTTTATTTTTCAAATCCTAAATTTCTAATTTTTCAAAAACTATAATGCCTTTTCCAAATTCTTATTTTTGTTTTTTATCCGATTCCGTCTAATCTTTTTGAAACTCTGGATAAATTTTAATAATATAAAGGCCAAATTTGTTCTAGTTAGTATCCACTTTTGGTTATGCTTAAATAATTCCTAATGTCATCTGTCACTTTTATTCACTTGGGTAACATTCTGCGAATGTTTCGTGTAAATAATAATCGAAAATGCAAAATGTCATGGAAAATCACACACAAAAATCATAAGATATAAATTAAATCTGTTCAAGTTGTTATACATGTAAATCCCATCGATAAATCATTGCATGTAATAATATCAGAGTACCAGGCCTCACAGTTCCTATGGGATAAAATATAGGGACCAAAGGTTACTTTTTATCACGCTCCCCAGTGGGCACAAAACCATGAACATCCAAAGCACGTCCTTGGGACGTTCCTAGGACGTCCAATGTCAGTCCAAACAACGTCTCTGAGACGTCTAATGTCCTAAAGATGTCCTAAAGATGTCTTAAAGACATAGGACGTTCTCGGGACATCTTTCGGACTGACATTAGACGTCTTAAGAGCATCCCTAGGATGTCCAAAAGACATGTACCAAAAGACGTCTTAGGGACGTCTCTAAGACGTCTCTAGGACATCCTTAATTTTTTTGCCCACTGGGTCATATGGTACTTTTTTCACGCTCAAAGGGTAACAAATTCAGGATAAAATCATAATATTTCAGAACAATTTAAGTTAAATTCAAAAGAATTGGAAAAAATTAAAAAAATTAAAAAAAAATCCATTGATTTCCGTAAAATTGGAATGAATTTAGAGGAATTCAAGGTAAACGAGAAGAATTCGATGGAATTCATAAAAATTCAAGGTGAATTTAAAAAATGCAAATTAATTAAAAACAATGTATAGATATGAATAAACATAATTAAATTCAGTAAATTTGAAATGAGCTTAGAAAAATTCAAGGGAATTCAAAAGAATTTGATGAAATGCTTAAGAATGCAAGGCGAGGTTAAAAGAATTTAGGATAAATTAAATAACAATGTTTAAAGATTTAAAAAAATGAGCAGGGTGGGGAGACAAGTGTAGCCAAGTGGCGGCAACAGGGAGGGAAAGGTAGAGAGAAGCACGGAAGAAGGTACGGTAGCAGGGTGGGGTAGAGCAGTACAGATATATTTAACGAAAGTTACGTATGGGGTTACAGACAGAGGTCACTGCGAATCGGCTTGATGGGTAACGGAGACAGCGATAGCAAAGAGGAAAGGGATTCGGACGAGGAAGTATTCGGTACGCCGAAACTTCAGACAAAAAAGAGAGGACAGTACAAAAAATACTGTAGAACGGGAGAGATTAAGGGCGGAGAGTTTTGGCTCAATAGAGCCATTCATAAATAGGAAGAGGGAT
>CAKNWT010333160.1:5360-22215 GCA_932066315.1 Andricus coriarius
AATCAGAAGAACATGAATGCGGCAGTTTATAAATGATTCCTTTGTGAATCCCATGATTGCCCATTGGTTGCTCCAAATAATCCGCTTCGGACTTCGCTTAAATGGCAGCAACGCCGTGAAACTGTCGCTGGAACGTACGGTGCATCACCATACTTACCACATATAAATAATTTGATTAATTAAAAAATTATTCAAATATTGATTCATAAAAGTAATTTGTATAAATTTATAGGTGTTTATTACTAGATAAAATGAAGAGAAAGAAACACGAGAAGAGATTGGCAATCGTCCAAACAAGAATGGGTTTCATAGATGTAAATTAGTAATTGACAATAACTGCACGATATATCTCATAGATTATTTAATAAAATAAACATATTGAAAAGAAAATAGTTAAAATTGTTACCTTATTAATACTTGATTGTTAAAGTAAATACTAAATTTTTTTACATTTGTCAGGATTAAATTCTGGTGTGGCTCTTCGTCCTCTTTTGAAATCCGCTAGAAAATTTTCAAAAGGTTTAAAATGCCTAAAATCACGTTCATTTTTTTGAAAATATGAAGAATATATTTTCACAAAATCCACACCTTTTTATTTTAGTCATTTTTTTTATTTTTACTTTTGTATGAAAAGCATTCTGTAAGTTTCATGCGGGCTGAGCCATTTTTGTGGCTATGAGAATCTTTTGTTCGAAAATTCTCGTGGCTACAAAAATAATTTGGCCTGCAAAGAAAATACAGAATCTCTTCTTTATATAAATGCAAATTAAAATAAATTGGACTATATAAAAAAATCGAATTTTACGAAGTCAATACAAAATATTAGAGTAAGAGGTATTGTTTGTAAAACTTTTAAAAAAAAGCGAACTTTTTTTTTGGCAGTTTTTCGAATTTGTTGTTGTTTGTAAGCAAAATGAGAAAATTCAATTTTTTGAAAAAAAAATCTCGTAGCTACAGAAATAATTTAGTCAGCATAAATTCACAGTTTGTCTACATTATAAAAGTAAAAATTAAAAAAAAAAATACAGAAGATAAAAATGTCGGGTTTTTGTGAAAATATTTTCTTTACATTTTTAAAAAAATCGACGTGATTCAAGCAATTTTGAATCTTTTGAAAATTTGCCAACGGATTTTAATAATGGGCGACAGACCACACCAGTATCTGAAATGAAAATTTAAATATCTCCATTAAGTCAAATGTGGTAGAATAATGATTAATTTATTCATAACAATTAATAATAATATGTTTATAAAAAAAACGAAACTAACAGAATATGCAGTAGATACACATTGTTTTCAATTTATTAAAGAAATAACAAAATTTTTAATTTGAGATTTTTTGAGAAAATTAACTATTACAATTTCCATAAAATCATCCGTTGTTTTGTCTATGATTTCTTATTAAATATAAAAACTCATATTTAAATCATTAAAAATTTATTTGCACTGCATCCATACACAGGATAACAATCAAAAGTATATAGTGAGCAAGTTGCTATTTTAAATGTTATTTTATTAGAGTTATATGCAATAAATAATTCTTCATTGGCGGATGGTACATAGGTCGGAAGGCGAGAAATCCCCACAACGCCTTTCTTGTTTGGGGCCACTGAGCATTTCAGCGATTCCAATAATGTTTTTTTCAAATAATTATGTGTTTTTAGAATAATCAAAGCAAAATTTGCAAAAAGTAAACGTTATGTTCGTAAAAGAGTGATTTAAAATGTACAAAATTCATTTACAATTTCCTTTTTTATTTCAAGTTAATTTACTTCAACGGCCTCGATAGATCGAAAAGAAAGTAAATTATTAACACTAATTACAACTAAAGTCGGGGCGAATTGTTGAGGACCCTTACTTCTGTTGATTGCAACTCGAACATAAAAATCTCTGAATTGTCTAATGGAGACTATCTGAAAGTTTAAGGTCTTCCGAATTCCATGATATTGTCACTTTTATCCTCAAAAATGATCGTCAATAGTTAGAGGGCACATATCCCAAAAAACAGGGGTTTTCGGCTCTCCTTTTCAAGCGTCCACTTTTACCTGTTCCCCGAAAGACGGCGAGGTTAGGAAAAATATTTAAAAAATCACAGACATTCTTTCAACTTTCTTTAATGCGATACATTTTCCAAAATTCTGAAATATTCAATAATTTACTTTCCACGGTGATTTGTTTACAGTCGGCTTGCTTCTGGAGTTACTATTTTCGTTTGAAGGTTACTTTCTTCCACTACTTCTCCTGTTTTTTGGGATGATTGCCCTCTTACTATTGACGACAATTTTTTAGGATAAAAGTGACAATATCATCGAATTCGGAAGACTTTAAGCTTTCAGGTGCTTTGTATTAACTTATTTTTTTCTGCCTATCTAGGCCGTTGAAGTAAATTAACTTGAAATAAAAAAGGAACTTGTAAATGAATTTTGTACTTTTTAAATCACTTTTTTACGAACATAACGTTTACTTTTTGCAAATTTTGCTTTGATTATTCTAAAATCACATAATTATTTGAAAAAAACATTATTGGAATCGCTGAAATGCTCAGTGGCTCCAAACGAGGAAGGCATTGGAGGGATTTCTCGCCTTCCAACCTATGTCCAATCCGCCAGTGAAGAATGATTTATTGCATATAACTATAATAAAATAACATTTATAATAGTAACTTGCTCACTATGTACCTTTAATTGTTATTCTGTGTATGAATGCAGTAGAAATACATTTTTCATAATTTAAATGAGATTTTCTATATTTAATAAGAAATCATAGTGGCGTTCGCCAGAAAAGAAGTCAGGTGGTCGCATTCGTGTACATAGAATAGTAGTTTACTCAGATTACTAATAAAAATTTGTAAACAAAAGCGAACTCTCCAGATCGAAAAGAAATAACATTTACTAGCAAATCTTTACGCTTCTAATATAAGCGAGTTCCGTTTACTTTTTCTTTCGCTTCTCTTCTACCTCAACCTTGCCTTTTTTCACATTCACCTTTGCATTCTCTATCATTCGCTCATCTAGCACTCTCCAATTATTTGATCCACTCATCAACCAATCCATCCTTTCCTAACATTTTTATTAACTGTTGACGAAAATTTTTTAGGATAAAAGTGACCATATCGTTAAATTCGGAAGACCTTAAGCTTTCAGATGCTTTTTATTAGACAATTCAGAGATTTTTGTGCAAATTGCAATCAAAATAAGTGAGGGGCCACGAAATTTGGCCTCGACTTAAGTGAAACTATTTAAACTTATTTATTTCCATCTATATCCTGTAGTAACTCCCTTGATTTGCTGTTGTTTACTTTTTTCTTCGCAATACCATTTTTTCTAATGTTAAAAAGGGCATCTCGAAAATTAAACTGTAGAAGAAGGCTACCACAACAGAAATAGCGAAACTATCCAAGAAGAGGTTGAACTATAAAAAATAAATAAATCGATGAAAAATGAATTAATCGATATTTCAACGAGGATAATTCAAAAAATAAACTTATGCTTACCAATTGGAAGTCTGAGAAGTAATGCGGTATGCTTGATGAAAATGCTAGCATTTCCTGAATTCCTAGGTGGACCAAGAACGTACAATAGGAAACTTTGACAAACGGAATGAAGATCGGAAGCGACAGAAACGTGTTGACTGGACCTGATAATCGTTAAAAGATTCATATAAAGAAGAGCAGCTAATTTATAGAAAAATCATTCAGTGGCGCCAACTCTGGGTCGCAGATCGGGCGACCACCCGACCTACTCTGAGGAGGGAGGGATTCAGAAAATTTGGAAGTACCTTGCGTGTATAAAGTAACGGAACATGAAAAAAAAGAAGGGAAAATAAGTGCAGGGGAGGGCGAGGTTACAAGTTCCAAAACTTACATTTCATAGCACTGTGCCCAAAGGAAATTAGGTATTGCCTTAAAATATATGTGAGACATTAAAGTTCAAAATTATAATCATAATCAATTCATATGCATTCCATCTATTTTTTTCTAAACTTTGTCTAATTTATTGCCCCACACGTGAGGTAAAAAGTTCATAGAGTTGAGTTAAAAAGTATCAAAATAAATAAAACGAAATTTTTTATTTTTAATTGCACAGAAGGATCTCATAGTACATGGCAATAAAATATTTAGACAAGTAATATGCTTAGAGCCTTATTCAACGTAACTTTCGCAATTAATACAGACGAACATTTTCGATGTCTAGTTCACAACAAACATTTCATGAGGCCAGTTTTTGCATACGTACACGAAATCCATTACTCGCCTGGGATTCTTTCAGAATCAGCTCCACAGCTAGTGATTGTGAAATACTCGAATGTCATACAAACTCTGGGGTAGAAACTGCCGCTTGGCATCCCCCCCCCCACACACACCTCCCCATTATTTACAAGCAACATTTCTGAAACAAGAAGAGAACGTAATTACGCATCAAATTAGAACTCCTTCATGAAAGTGGCAGGGAAGAACGATAGAACTACTTTACTACTACTCAGTGCACAAAAAGCCAACCTAACTCCAATAGATATCGAGAAGCCATTGGATTATTTATTGTATGGACACGAAAAAGATTATATTAATGATCGTAGTTTTTTCTTCTTTTGCTTATAGAAGATTGGCGGTCGGAAAAAAAGATTTAGGAGGAAGTGGTTCAGTCTGAAGCAGTTTCGCCCGAACTACTTGAAAAATCATTGACGCCACTGATAATTATTGAATATACATACCCCCATAACCAAGAACACAAACTAAAACGATCCAAGCTACACTTGCAGCCCAGAGTGGTCGCGAGAGCGATCCAAAAAATGATTCCCAAACGACGTTGTAAACGTAATCCTTCTGCTGGAGAGACCTCGTTCCCAATGTACAGAACGTCAAAGAAGCGAGACAACAAATCCATCCAATACAAATAGTTTTCTGCAATGCAAACCGAATAGAAGTTACTTAAGTGTGCGCAATGTTCTTCTATTTTTCCATATTGTTTTGAAAAAAAAACTGAAGCTAGGTTTAGCCGTACAGGTCACCTTCGCGTTGCGGCGCAGAGGTAACCAGACCTTACGGCAAACTGTATTTTGAGCCTTACTTCAAAAGTACGACATAATAATCCATCGTGCCCTCAAAATATGTTAGTAATTGCCACTGCTCTTTGCGCTTGGTCAGTGCATAAGTCCCGGTCATATGCTTGAGGGCCTAGACATCATCGAACGCTTACGCCCACATTCCTATATGTGTGCTGACATAGGATATAGCTGTACTCGGTCCTATGTTAGCACCGGGATGAAGCGGGAGCGTGAGGCGTAAGAATTTGAGCATTTCTAGGCCTTTATACGCAAGACTTGGAGCTACACACACTGTTAAAAATAATATTAAATTTAATATACCCATGTGTATTAAAATTAATATATCAAGCATATGAAATCGCCATTAGGAACGTGTATATATTAAATTTCATATAGATTCATGTGAATCACTTACAAGTAACATAAGATAATTCTATTTTACACTAATTCAAAATAAGTTTAGCAAACATTTTCGATCCTAAATAATAAAGCATGATACCTTCTTCCTGTTAACCAAAAACAAAATTGAATTTCAAGTCGAAAAGTTCAATAAGGCTGTAACGATGCGTTACTACACTATATACATAGATATAGTCAGTCGTAACGCACCGCTACCGTGCACAACGTACTACAGTGCGTGCCGACACCGAGCCACACCACCGCTCTGTAAATCCTACCACGCATGCGTCCCCCACCACTGACCAGCCAGACCGCGTCCTTAAATACAGCGTGCAGTAGCACGATCGAGGAGTTCGCTGCTTGCAGTGATCTCAGCGGCCTCGCCGCTCACGGGAGCCTAGTTGCCCCAGAGTGCTGTGACCCGCAACCCATCCCCCTCCCGCACCTTGTCCAGTACATGCTAGCCTGATCGTGGGTTGACGGGCGCCCCCGTAGCCCACCTTCGGGAGACCTAGTGCGATACTCAGGTGCCCCTGATGTCGCCCTAGATCCAGCAGATGCCTCCCGCACCTCTTCCAGTACATGCTAGCCTGATCGTGGGTTGACGGGCGCCCCCGTAGCCCACCTTCGGGAGACATAGTGTGATACTCAGGTGCCCCTGATGTCGCGCTAGGTCCAGCGCAAGAACACAACGCCTTACAGACCCCAAACCAACCCTGTCGCTCCCTACTGTTATGAGTTCCCCAGCCTGAAACCCATCTAAACCTAACCGCTATCCGAAGCACACCGACCGTCAGGTGGGGGTACCAAGAGTCCCCCAGCCTGAAACCTGCCTGAATCTAGCCGCCTCCCGAGGCGCACCACCCGTCAGGTGGGGGTTACGTAGCTCAATATTGTCAGGGGAGCCAAAACGACAGGCAACTAATACCGGGTTTTATGTTTGTGCATTGCAGGGGGGAATAGAGACGAATCACGACGCGTCATCGCCGACGACCTCGCCGACTTCGCCCATCATCCGACCCCCTTTTTATTGTGAACGGCTACACACACACCAACATGGTCGTACACACACACACACACGCATACACACTCACACGTACACACCATAGAATAGCACACTGACACAACCACAATTGTACTAGGTTAGGTTAGGATTCAATAAACGCCTTTTTGTTATTACTAAACACGTCTTACGAGTTTCTACTTTCGACCCCACACTAGACCCTGGACACGCTGAAGCGTCCGGCAGGGACAACGGAAGTAGGAGCGTTTCAAGGCAAATGAATAACAGAGTTAACCTACAATGAACTGTATTCGCATTAAATTTTTACCATTTAGAGCGAATTTAGGGAAAAGTTCCACACATACATTGCAATTTCATTATAAATAACATTTCAGTCGACGAACTGTAGATTATTAATTTAATTGCGAATATTTCACAAGATTTAAAGAAATGAAAGCACTTTGAGTTTTCACGCAAACGGCTATATCGACCTGTATATTAAATTTAATACACATGTATATTAAATCCACTACGCCAATGTATGCTAAATTTCAGTAGCCGTAGTGCATATTTGCTTCACACACATGTATATTCAACCTCATACAGATTTTTCTAACAGTGCAGATACCCAAGGCGACGGAGAGTTGGACACCAACTAAACTCGATGTGGAGCGATATGGGATAGGCTGTCGAACTTTAATTTATTTCTTATAGCATAGAATCAAGTGTAAGTTACCTTGTTGAAATCTGGTCGTTTTGTAGCTATGATGTATCCAAATAGGAGACCGACGAGCCAACTGCCACCTCTTGCATAAGTCACCAAGGATAGGTTTTTCATCATGGATAACGCATTTTTGACGCTGAAATAAACAGATTAAGGTCTCACTGAGACCGTCTCAGGGTGACAGATATATTTCAGAAGTGCAGATCATATGTACCGTTCTGCAAGAAATGGGCCTACTTTGCCAGTACTAAGTTACGCATAGGGATATATTTCCGATAATTTGTAGAAATGTTAGGCCCAGAACGAACCCTACAGTTTAAAAACTGAAGCGCCGAGTCACTTTGGTAGCTAGAACTTTGAGAAACCACTTTTTGAGAAAAACCCATTTATGCACGGAAAAATAAGGTAATGAAACTCTACTTTATTGCCCATGACTTTAGGGTAGGCCACAAATTTATGAAAATTTCGTACAACGTTTGCTACAAGGTTTAAGACAGTCCTCGAAATAATGAAAAGAGTCCGCGAATTATTCCATGACTCTAGGCCTGAGATGGTATGGAGGCTATTGAGGCCCGATCTACTTACCTTTTTTCAAGGTATAGGCCGGGCCAACCTACCCGATATTATTTTTATTTTTTTCATGACTTGCAAAAAAAACTTTCTTCACTAAAAGTATATTTAACTGATCAGCGCCAAACCTGGACTATACCAGACTATCAAGGTGATAACAAAAAAAGTCTTGGTTTGATAGTGGGAATGATGAAAATTAAGGGACTTTAGCAACAGTTAAAAAAACTAAATATACCTTTGCTTCCATTAATAGAAGTAATATTTTCAATAAAATATTTAATTAATTTTCATATTTGTACTCACGTCACGCTTGCTTCCCACACCATCGCATACTTGTTTATTGCTATAATTGCAGCAGGTGCTGCGATTTGTGAGACAAACAATACACTCCAAATTGCCAATCCCAGTTTTGGTTTCTTCATAAGAGGGTATAATATAAGTGGCGATATCAAGAAACACTGCATGTCAACGGCCAGATGCCATAAATGAATTAAACACTGAAAACGCCATTTTTAGTGAATGTTTAAAAAAACACGGCTAATCAAATTACCCTGCTGATATTGATTAAAGTACACTCACAATATTATCTGTTTGAACATAATTATTCGTGTATAGCAAAAACGACCACCATTTTTCATAGCATTTATCACCGAAATATTGACTTGCAAGTATCTCCCACCTTGGGCCTGATCCCATAAGAGGGACGATGAAGATCGCAAAAACTAGGAGTGCTGCCACTGGTGGTGTTAATCTGCAAGTTTTTTTGGAATCTTTTCATAAATCAATTGCATGTTACATTATTACTTGGGTTTATAGAAATTTATGCATATTAAGCACACCACGTTTAAAGATTTTGCATCAGTTGTATTATAATTTACTCAAAATTGCTTCCTAAAAAGCAGTAATATTGTTTTTATTTACTTTACATGTCCACAGAAAAAACTGTGGATTCACTAAAGTTGCGGCTCAAATTAAAATTGGTATCTTTTAGAATTTGTATTCCAATAGAAACCTGTGAGGACCCAAAAGGGTTCCTTTTGACAACAGTTGAATAGAATAACATGAAGGTGCATTCGCAAACCAATCGATTGCAAAGTAAGGCTGTTAACAGGCCCCCCAAGCCTCCATGCATTTCACGTGTCAAAGTTTTTGAATAAAAAGTACCTTTCAGTCCCTGCCGCGCACAGTGGGCTGAATCGGGAACTTACTATTCAAAATCACCTACAGCCTACAATTCTCAACCGATTTTCAATTTTTTTGTTTAGAAGTGATCAGCGATAGTTGCACAAGAGCGTCTATGGATTAGATTTTTTGATTTTGATAATTCTCTATTTTTTATATAAATAAACAAAGAGCGAAAATGAGACATTTTTTAATTATTATCTTTTATCTTCCAATCAATGACTTAATTAATCCCTTTCTCGACGAAAATGAGTGGCGAAGTATCCACAGAATATAAATAATTTACAGGATATCGAATCCAATTGTTATAAACAAATTATATTAACAAAATGTCAACATATTGGAATTTTGCTTGCAAAGTATATTTGTAAGTTGAAATTGCTTGATGTTATCAACAGGATCACGTTTGATCAAGGAAATGCGTTGAATGGTAAAATTTGTTTATTTTATAAACAAATTATGTTAAAAAATGTATAGCTTAGGCGTTTATTGGCAGAAAGTAATCGTTTCTCTTTCTTAGTACCTTTAAATTCTATGAGTGGTAATATTTAGTGATTAAGATTCGTCATTCGATATTATTTAATTCTTTTATAAACAAATTTTATAAACAAATGCATAGTTTGGGCATTTATAGACAGAAAGTAATAGTTTTTCTCTCTCATCGTCTTCAAATTACATAAGTGGTGATGTTTAGTGACGAAGAATTGTCAATCGATGTTATTTGTTTATGTGATCAATAAATCTTATAAACAAATGCGTAGTTTGACCGTTTATAGATAGAAAGTGATCGTTTTTCTTTCTAATCGTCTTCAAATTAGATAAGTGGTGAACTGGAAATGTTTTGTGATGTTCTACAAAAATTAGCTTCCAAATTGTACTTGTCAATCATTTCAATAATTTTAGGATCCATTTGAAACTCATTCTTGCTCCACTTTTGCCTTAAAGACGCAATTACTAGATCAGATGAGATGACACAAGGAGCTTATGTATTAAATCTCCATTGGTCGAAATTCGAGAGCACTTTCGTCTGTTGAATTCTCTGAACCGCTTCAAATCCTTATTATGGGCTTCTGCAGCTTCTTCTGAATAATGTATATTTTGAATATTTGAATTATTGAAAAAACTGAAAAGCAGTTTTAAAAAGAATTTTACTTCAGTCAACCTCACCGACATTTACGTAACACATTACGCTACTTTGAACTTACATTTTTTCATAAAATTAGTTTGTAACATAAGCAAATAATATAGACTGACAATTCCTCATCACTAAACATCACCACTTATGTAATTTGTAGACGATTAGAAAGAAAAATGATCACTTTCTATCTGTAAATGGTCAAAATATGCATTTGTTTATAAAATTTGTTTATAAGATAAACAAATAATATCGATTGACAATCCATCATCACTAAACATCACCACTTATGTAATTTGAAGACGATGAGAAAGAAAAACTATTACTTTCTGTCTATAAATGTCCAAACTATGCATTTGTTTATAAAATAAGTAAATAATATCGAATGACCAATCTTAATCACTAAATATTACCATTCATATAGTTTAAAGGTACTAAGAAAGAAAAGCGATTACCTTCTGCCAATAAATCCCTAAACTATACATTTGTTAACATAATTTGTTTATAAAATAAACCAATTTTACTATTCAACGCATTTCCATGATCAAACGTGAACCTGTTGATAACATCAAGCAATTTCAACTTACAAATATACTTTGCAAGCAAGATTCCAATATGTTGACATTTTGTGAATATAATTTGTTTATAGCAATTAGATTCGATATCCTGTAAATTATTTATATTCTGTGAAAACTTCGCCACTCATTTTTGTCGAGAAAGGGATTAATTAAGTTATTGATTGGAAGATAAAAGATAATAATTAAAAAATGTCTCATTTTCGCTCGTTGTTTATTTATATAAAAAATAGAAAATTGCCAAAATTAAACAATCTTATCCATACACGCTCTTGTGCAACTGTCGCTGATCACTTCTAAACAAAAAAATTGAAAATCGGTTGAGAATTGTAGGCTGTAGGTGATTTTGAATAGTAAGTTCCCGATTCAGCCCACTGTGCCGCGGCGCCACATTCGTCTCAATACAGGCAAAAGCCTTACCAGTGATGATCGCTATACGTTTCTATCTGTCTGTCATTTGCTGTCCCTTGTGGTCATATATTTAAATTGTGATTAATATTGAGATTCTGCAAATAAATATTTAGTGTCATCGACACTAGAGTTTTTTACCTAAGATATTATTATACTTTCATATGCATATTACGTTCGATTGTTAAAATTATCATACCAATATAATACATACCCCAATAAAATGATTGTAAAAATATGAATTACCTTTCTATAGTTACTGTCGATGTCTCTGAATATTTCTGTATCAAATAAATGTAAGCATGATTGAAATATGTAATTCCAAATGAGAACAAATGACAGATGTGTCGCGGCGGTAGGGATTCAGAAGGTACTTTTTTATTCAAAAACTTTGACACATGTAATTCATGAAGGCTTGGATGGCCTGGTTGGTAAGTTATTGATTTACAGATTTTTTCGGCAAAGAAAACACCTTTATGATTACAAGTTTGCTTTATAACCTGCCAATCATATTTAGCAAGTCATTATATCCGTTCTAATTGCGATAATATTTTTTGTTTTAATTCTTTTCATCATTTGGGGGTCCGGATACAATAAGGGGTCGAGCGCTCGAAAACGCGAAAAAGTATTTTCCAAATGTGTTGTGATATTTAACCTTTCGGCAGTCGCGCTGTTGTAAAAAGTACAACAGTACCGATTTTTTTGGTACAAGTCGTAACTCGAATGCACGGGAGACGTGAGACCGTCATGTATGCCTTCCTCCACTCTTCCCTCACTACGAAAAGAAACAAGGAAATTTTTGGCTTTGTGGCAGGAAAAAGAATTCATCAGCTTCTATGAAGTGTGACAAATGTTCACGTTTCATATGCAAGAAACACGGAAAAAAATAAATCGTATGTTTGACGTGTGGTGAAGAAAATGGTCCAGATGATGATCAATGAAACCGTGAGAAATGCCTAAGTGACTAAAATATTGACTCATAGTTTGTATAACGTTAGCGATTTTTTAGGTACAACAAATATATGAAGTTCCATCAGGCGAAATGTGTTTATAATTTGCATATGAGATGAAAATTAAAAAAAATTATTTTTTAATGTTTTTAGAGGGTGTAATATTTTTGAAAAATATGTGTTACAATCGTAAAAATAAAATCTTAAGTCAATCAACAAATAGCAACGTAAAAATATATCAATAACACGACAAAACATGGGTGTTGTAAAAAGTACAACACGCGACTACTCGTGTGAGCAGAACGGGCGCGACTACCGAAAGGTTAAATTTAAAAGTTAAAAAAAAAGTGTGCTTGTACAGAATGACAAGACGGAAATTTTTTCTATTTAAAGTTTTTCTTTCCGATTTATATTTTTAATAATATAATTGAAAAGGCGATGAAAAAATTTCGCCAAATTCAAGTATTTTTTAAAACATAAATCGTCTCTATTCAGACAAATATTATCGAAACTATTTGAAAATCGGTACACATACACATTATACCCTAGCGATGCCTAAAAAATAAAAAAAAGTTAACAATGCCAATTGTTTAGATTTTTAGATCGATTCATTGAAAATTGGCGGAAATATCAATTTTGTAAGAAAGCACGCGACGTCGTCTACTGTTGCATCGTTTGCAGATTCAAGCGCTTCTCAACGTTAGTACTCGTGCCCTTACACTCTCCTATTAAGGACTCGTCTTTTAAAAATTAAACATGAAAAAAATCTTCTGTTACCCCCAATTAATATAAAATCGACTGCTTTATATTTGTGGACATTTTGATTTTTTCAGTGAATTATCAAATAACTAAAAATATAAAAATTTGGGCTTCGCAACAGGAAATATAAAATTAGATACACCTTTTATTTTTTCTAAAAAATGTATATTCCGCCAATTTTCAATGAATCAATCTAAACATTTCTGCAAATCTTCCTCCAATATTAAGGAACAAATGTCTCACTGGAAGTTGTTGTTTCAATTATATAATTAAAAATATACATCGGAAAGAAAAACTATAAATAGTAAAAAAGTTCCGTCTAGTCATTCTGTACAGGTACATATTGTTTGTAATTTAATTTTTTTAACTTTAAAATTTGGATATCATAAGACGTTGGGACAATTTTTTTTCGCGTTTTTAAGCGTTCGTCCCCTTATTGCATCCAGACCCTCACTTTAGGTCCGTTCCAATTTAGAGTCTGCTTGGGAAAAAATTCATCTTTTTGGGTTCCTTTTTAGCAAAAGGGGTTCCTCTATATTGTAGCTCCTTAGGAAGCAAAAATTGGTTCTAGTAGAAACACCAGTTTTTTCTCTGTCCTCATCAGTCACACTAATATCGTATATAGAATATAATAATAATAATTATTATCACCTTACATAGCGGTGAAAATAGAACGCAAAAATATTGAACTTCCTTCCTGTGGACATGTTTGTCAGGAACAAATAAGTCACTAAAAGTCCGCTTAGCATAAGGAACGTGTCCACGGCGAATGGGCCCAGAAATATGTACAAAGACTTCCAGGATTGCATCCACTATTTTGCATAATTATGAAATAATTAGTGAAATATTTGATTGTTATTTCCACACTTGTCTAATATTCAAGCAAATTGTATAATAAGAAAGAGTTGCATGCTGGAAAACACAAAGAAACGCCGAGATTTTTAGGTTTTAAAACTTGATAAAAACACCAATGTAGCAATAAATATAGTCGTGAACTGCTTGGAGCATTTTGACTCAATTTTTTTCTAAAAACAAGCTCAAGGTATTTCTGTAAGTGCATCCAGTTTACTGTGCCCCCCTCCCCACCCCCCTAAGAATTCCAAAATTAGACAATTTTGTTCAATAACTCACATCCTTCGTATCATTCATGTTAACATTAACATAAAATTTGTTCACGAAATACTGATGCAAAAGAGCAACCCAACACATACTCAAAGATCGAATGCCATACAATGCAGTCAATGAATTAGAATTGGCATTCATATTCAAAATGTTGATTGCATTTTTGTACAATGAAAACTCTGCCAAGTTAGTAGCAACTGCAGATTGAAGAGTTTTAGTTCTTTGAAGGATATCCAGAAACGTACAAATTATTAGGAAAATCGCAAATATAGATAATATTGTCCTGCAACGAAAAAAAATTATAAAAATGTTTTATAGTATTAAATTCATAAATAGCATATACGTTGAATTTCTAGTATTATTGATGAAAACGTATAGAAATAACAAAAAGAAATTGTACTTACATGGATATGATGGTTCCGTTTGACCATCTTTGAGGACCAACACTTGAGCAAGTTGCAGTTATCTCAGTGATTTTAAAGTCTTTCACAAACTCAATGTCATGGACAGTCATACCGAGAAATGTTTCCACATCAGATGCATCACATGTTGATGGAACGCATATTGAAAGAGTTGGTTGAATAGTGCTTGAAATGTTCTGATTTGCCCATGTTATTGAATACATACAGTGTCGACCACGAATTTTTACATTTCCTTTGACCGCCTGAACTGACATGCATTCGTCAAACATTCCCAGGTCGATAATATTTCCTGTCAAAATACCAGACGGGATCTTCGAAGACGAATCCAGCACTAAAAAGATGCAAGAAAATTTATTTTGTTAGATGCAATTATTTTTTTGACTGTTATCAACTTTTCTGTTCAGTATAATAAATGGACGTAGGTATGGCGAAACCATTTCGTGCTAGTATAAACGGATGATATTACTCAATAATGTTATAGAAAATAATACTTCTCAAGTATGAACGGATTCCATTTCAAATCGTTGAGAACATCGGCGCGCTCTATTGTCATTTGGTGTATGGTGTCGACGGACAGAGCGAGAAGAAAATTGAACTGGATTTGAAAATCGAAACTTTATGAAGAAGTCGGTCTTCTCCGATATTTAAATTCTAGATATGAATTTGGACGTTCATAGAGAAATATTTTAAGAGATTATAGAAATTATATGCAACTGTCATAATTGATTCTATAAAGAAACCATTATTATTCGTACGATGAATTAAGGTACAGATCAAGGTTCAATATAGATTAATATCACTTCACAGTCTGTCCCACAAGTTTTTTGTCTGTTTTGTCTGTTCTGTAAAATCATGGCTGACGCCATGGTTTTACTACTCGTCCTTGCGAACATTGAGTTCCACGTGAAGACTTGTGAAACCCTACGAGTAATGTAAGATATTTTATTCGAAACCCCCATGTTATTAGACTATAGAGCCCTCAGAAAAGTGGGCTTTAGACAGCCCTTTACCGAATTGGTGCAACAACCTCCTACAAAATGAATGTTTTTTTATAAAGATTATGATCACTGTCCGAACGGAATTACAGGCCAATAACTTGTCTAAATACACTGTATAAGATCTTCACAGCTATCCTATGTGATAGAATTGTTCCTGTGGCGGAAATTGGACCTGTGTGGCGAGAGATGTACGAACAACGAGGATCAAAGAAAGGCGTAGCAGGATGTCGGGAGAACCTGCTCATCGATAGATGTGTCTGTAAAGACGCAGCGTTACCTATCGATGGCCTGGATTGACTACCGGAAAGGTTTTGATTCAACCTCCAACAGACTTATCACCTGTCTGTTGTAAAGTTTAAAGATTCATCCACACATCGTGAGGTGCATAGAGAGATTGATGCAGCTTTGGAAAACAAGATTTACTATCTCATCTGGAAAACATCGTGTGATCACTAACAGTGTCACCTTTAAGAGAGGTGTGTTTCAGGGCGACACCATGAGCCCTCTCCTCTTTTGCCTCACATTATTACCACTATCTCTAGCACTTCGCCATTCCGAAGGGAACCTCTGCAGCAAACCTGGAAATCGAAAGCATAAGGTCACTCATGTATTTTACATGGATGATCTTAAGGTCTATACTAAAAATAAGGGGAAACAACATCTAGTTCTAGACATTTTAAAAGAGCGCACTTAAGAGATTGGAATGGAGTTCTGGTTAGAGAAATGCGCCAAGGTTTATTTTAAGAAAGGAAGGACCTAACTGTCGGCAAGGAACAAAGTATCTGCGACGAACATGCTTGCCGTCCCAGTTTTTACTCTGTTCGCTTGTACTACCAAGTTTAATTTTTAGAACAACGAAACCTTTGAAACAACATCGTAACATTTTAAGATTCAATTTTCAAGAAAGATTCTCCGACTCAGATCTACGTATTTGGAACACTTGGACCGCCAGGTTTAATTAATAGAATGATGAAATCTTTGAAAAAACATTCGAGTATCTTTTATTTTAGTTCTTAACCTAACTTCCCCGAGAAAGATGTATTTTCATCACCTGAGAAGCCAAAGTTACCAATATAGAATGAGGAGACCTAAAGACCCCATTAAATTATCCTCAGTTGTCATTGAGAGCACAATTTCTTTGATGAATTGGTATTTTTAACACATGGACTACTAGGATTCTTTAGTAAAACTATCTAAGCTTTGAAAAACCATCCAGGTATCTCAAAGTTCAATACTCATATCAACTTCTTTGAAGAAGAGGTATTATTAACACCTCGGCTACCAGCTTTAGTTCCTCTAACAGTGGAACACTCGAAAAATCATTATTTTGCAATCATTTTGATGCCCGTTTTTCATTACTAAACAAGATTTTGCATTAGTAAGTTCGTATAAAAATTCAAATGACGTTACGGAAATTGGTAGCCATTAACTTTTTAAAACCAACCCCTTGTCCGTTTTTCTATTACATTTAATAGCAGAAACAAATTTAAAGGTGAGACCATTTGCCTTATTATTGAATATTTGTTTCTTTACATATTTGCGAAGTTTTAATTTTAGTTTCTTAC